>JAVQJF010031067.1:0-62067 GCA_036023855.1 Gadopsis marmoratus | reverse complement strand
TCGATTAATATGATCACTTGCTGTGTGATGATCGCACAGCAAGTGATCATATTAATCGATTTTGGTCCAGTAAATGAATGTAATGCAACATGTAGGTCAAACTGAGCTTCGCTAGCGGCACTTAGTCTCCTTCGGTCTGACAGGAACCTTCTCGCAAAGCAGCGTTAAGGGGAACTGCGCGACTTTGTAGGCGGGCTGTAGGCTGCCCACCCAATCAGAGCGCAAGTTCGAAACAGTACCGAAATCTATGCATTCTGTGACATAAAAAAAAAAATCAAAACGTTTTTGATTGGGTGGGCAAGACGATCGTTTGGGTGGGCACCCTTGCCCCTTGCTAGAGCCGGCCTTGCAGACAGCAGACAACAGGAAGACACGGAGAAAGGACAACCAGGAGAACATAAGGGAAGAAGAAGACGAGCACCCTTAATCATAACATTGTGAGGTGTTACACCTTCCAGCACCTAATAATAACATTAATTGAAATTTTAATTAAACATTAATTACATTATCATAAAACACTGTATATTATGACACCTTTCTGCTACAATGTCAATACAAAATTTACATTTCAGTATAAGACTATTAATACAATTAATTGAATGACAACTGCATGGGATTTCATTACATTCACAGATTGGTGGTGTCAATTCCCTAAATGTCCTGTTTCATTAACATTAATTTTAAAATGTCTCTAGCATGTCGTGCTCATTTCGTAATGATTGTCAAAGGTTGTTGGCTGACTCTGCTATTTCAAATTTGCTTGAATAATTTTTTTGCACAGTTTGGGGGCAGCACAACAAGCTTTAATCACGACACTGAAATATTATTAACCACATTAAACTACCTGCCTCTTTAGCTGCTAAATGTTCCACTGCATTCACCAAGTAATCGCTAACTTATCTTCCCGTCGTCACAATGAGCGATCTCTTTCACATTACTCAGAGTCATGTTTTCCTTTGTTTGAATATTGATTAGTGTAGCTTTAAAACTTTTGGAATGACTACGACACAGCACCAAAACCAAAAGTATTATATTTTTTATTATTATTATTGTTCAGTCACCACCTGGCCAGTTATAATCAGTTGTAAAAAAAAAACATGATGATAGCTGTACATGTTGCAGCAATTATGAAACTACAGACAATCTAAATATGAAATTACAAACAACGAATAGAGCTAATCAGGCAATCACAATCACGAAATCTCAAGCATTAGCTGATATATATGAAAATATTTATTAGGTGGATGATGAATGTCACAATAATGATAGAAGCTGGTAACTAAATTAAAGATGTGGATAATAATAGTAATAATAAATAAATAAATAATAATAAAAGACGTGCAAATGTACAAATGTTTGTTTGATTATCAAGGCTGTGCACATATAAAGGACCTGTGTTACAAATATAAACTACGTACCATTTCAGTTAATCCTTTTCATGCTCACAGATGAAGGTTGCTATTTGTGCATCATCTCCTATTCACTATTGCTTCTTGTGGTCTACATAAGCAAGGTCATAACAGCGTTCTGCTTTTACCTTTATATAAAGTGATATTTATGAGCAACACATGAAGATGCACTTGAAAGGCCTTTTAATACTTTTAATTTATTATTTTAATTGCAATTAAAAATATCTGCATTTTAAGTACCTTAATTGACTAAGCGGTAGGTAATGAAATTATTATTGTACACACAGAGAGTCATCGCGGTTGCCACCCTCCTCCCTAGTTTAACAAGGAATCAAAATAGCCTTATTTCCCCTTATGAACATTAGCTTGCGCTATCAAAGTCCACACAAGTGGCAAATTGCCTGTCCACCTCTCATCATCACTTCCACTGGTTTTGCTGCACCTCAGGCCTCATTGTGATTCTCGAAGTTAATTGATTAGGAAATCGTTTTCACTCGACACTGAGCTGAGCAAACAAGCACAGAAGAGGGCAGGGAGGTGGGGATCTGGTTACACGAGATTTCATGTTGTTTTTGATAATTAACCAACTTAATGTTATTTATTTTCCCCTCAATTTCTGCCTGTAGCGGACAACAAAGCCTCTGCCTGCTGATCTTCTGTGCATACAGTAATCTTTTAATTGGCTAGGGGGGAGGCTTGCCACTGCAGTTGAGAAACAGCAACTTAATTTGTAGAGAAAAATACCCCATCAGCATTGTGTGTGGTTTCTCAATATAAAGCAGGTCTGACAGAATTACACCAGACAGAAAAGCAGATCTGTTTAAATATGAAGGAATGGTTGTTGCAGACAGAATGCATTTCGTAATCTAGGAACGTTGTAGCCTTGAGCACATTTTCATTAAATTCTTTTTTCCATTTAAATTACCATCAACAACTCATTATACCAAATATTTTCTCACATTAAATTGCTCTCTGTACCTTTTGCATCAAAAAGTGAATGATTTTTGCATATTTAAAGTGATTTGAGGGCTTCCTCTGAGACATCTGTTTAGAAGATTAATCTTTTGACATCTCTTTCTTTTGACTTTTTAGTTTTGATGTGATTTGTTCCCCATTAGGACTATTTTCCCAGCTTTTTCATCGGGGGAGACGGTTAACTAAAATGAACCATGCATGGAAAGGACATGAAAGCTAAAAGGTAATCTAATTTCCATTAAATGTGATATTCTTAAATTCCCCTGCAGACCAATGGGGAAAGCCATGATTAGACACTGTATTCGCATGTCACTTTGTTCCAGTATTTCACAAAATGAGACTTATTAATAAAATGTGGCTCTTGGAGATTAGTCGTTTCCCCCACTGCTGACTGCCAAAGCCTACTGAGATGGTTCTGGCAGGAATTAATAAAATATCACTATTCAGCATTTGACAGCTCCTCCTCAATCATCATATTTTGATTAAATTTCAAGACAGAAATGGTTGATTGACTGTTATTTAGGATATGGCACAGATGGTCTGTATTAACAGCTAAAGTCAATCCTACCAACACTATCTCTCTTACACATAATCTTATATCTCACTTTACATTACAACACAGAATCCTTTGCTACTTGAGATTCAGCTCTGTCCTCAACCAGCGAATGTCAGGCAGCTTATCATTGTCCTGATCATCATGTGCTTCAAAAGGAGACCTTTTAAGATTATACATCAAGAATACGCTTTATATTTGTAAAGTAAGGAGCAGGACAAACAAAGTGAGTCACTAAAAGAGAGGAATTCCTCAAAGAGTTTGCACAGACACACGCATACATGCAGGTACACATACAGATCAGTACTGAGCCACTGCAGTGACATCTGTGATTTATATTCTGCTCTGAGAATAAGGCTTTAGGTTTAGACGGCTGACAGCTATACAGTGGTGTTGACCTTTCTTTATGCACAACACAAACTTGAGTTGAGTTTGTTTATGAAATAGCATTCACCCAGACTGTTGTAGGTCTAAGTAAAAAAAAAAAAGCAAGGTTATATAGAGCTAAGAGAACACAATTTATGATGTTCCTTTTTTTTTTTTTGCAGAAAAGCTATCCCAAAAAAAGTCAGATCATCTGATCAGAATAGATCATGGTGATGCAGCAGGGAAGGAGGATGGATGCCGGCAGTTCTTCAGCAACAGTAGCTGTGATCAGATGGTTTTATCAATTTCTCTGCTGCTTTGGATATTCATGTGCCCCTCAACATTAATTGTAATGGCTTTGGTGATCAAAATTTGCATCTAGTGCCATCATCAGGTCATAATTTCAGTTTGTCCAATAGCTGCAAAACTAGTAACATACCCAGCAGCCTCCACTGTGTGAAGTGCAAATTAGCAAATGTTCTTCTAAGATGGCACCAACGGAAAACATCTAGGTTCTGGAAACAGCAATTACCTGCTGAACATTGTCAAAGTGATTTTCAAAGTTAGCATTTTTGCTCAAATTCAGCCTACCGAGCTGGTAGCATGGATGCACACCCAGTCTCAGCCTCAGTCGAGTGTGTCATACTTTGTATTTTTAGATCCACATCCCTAAGATCCTAACAAGGTTTATTATCCAGCAGCCTGATTTCATGTAATGTATAATTATCTACAATATACTTAAGTCCTTGATTGACAGATAATCAGAGACTGCCTGTTAGCAATTCACTAGTATTAACTTTGTAATTATTGTTGATGTATCATGTTTCAAAAACTGTTGGAAGAATATTCTGTAAATCTTTAATGCCTACCGCTCAACCAGCAATAGTCCATGCAGAGGGTTAATTTCTTTTGTTCTGCCAATCTGCTTAGCGTGAGTAGGTGTTAGATTGATGGCTGCCCTGTGCTCACATGAGGACGACTCACTGGCAACCAAAGAAGCGACCCCGGGAGAAAAAAGTGCGAGACAGCATACTGACCTGAGAAAACTCTGCGTAAACGCCCCTGGGGGATGTGTGCAAATGCTAAATCACACTTTGAGTGGTGAGTTAACGCAATTTACATACGAGGTGATAAGTGAATCAGTTTAACACATCCGTGTCTGCAGTGCTGCTTTAAGTAAATCTAAACTCCCACTCTGAGTCGGAAAACCAGCTTTTCCTGGCTTGTTGCCATTCCCTTGCCCTCTCGCTCAGACGCCAAACTCTCTGTAGCCTTCGCACTGAGACAAATAGCTTCTGCAAATTACCTGAAAACACTCTGCCTGTGATTGCCTGTTTACACTGTGTGTGGCCAAAACTCCTGAGGCAGTTGTAATAGATGCATGGTGTGCTGAACCTCACAGCAATTTAGACTAAGGAAATATATATTTTTGTGTCGTCCATGAAGAAGTAATGTTGCTTTTATTTGTTTTTCAATTATAGATAATGAGGGACGGAAATTGAGACTACTATATTCTCAGGCTGTTATTGAACGTAGTGTCAAATGAGAATGTGCTATGAAAGTGAAATGTTTCTTTAAGCTTTGTCTTGGCATCATGGTCATTGTGTGTGTGTGTGTGTGTGTGTGTGTGTGTGTGTGTGTGTGTGTGTGTGTGTGTAGAAGACACACAGGGGAGAGAGACACACAAAAAAGCATAAAAGCTATAAAATAATTACTGAGACTGAATTTGCTACAGAGTACTTTCTTTAATCCAAAATTTTTGTAAATTAGAAGCAATAAGGTATATTAATAATCTATCTGAAAACAACCACAAGCCTTATGTTAAATATTGAATGATTTCGCCTTGAGGCACTGTATTTCAATTCCTGCCCTCAACCCCCCTCAGATATACAAGTTCATGCCCCGACACTTACCTTGACGTGTTTGATGAAATCTGTAGGATAATGTTGCACCATTCGCTTTCTACATGGAAAGCATAATAAATCGGGTAAAATCCTTCCTGTCTCGAGGTACACAAGCCAGTTCTGAGTCATGTCTCCTCCATCTCACCTTCACTGGAACCATCATGTCCTGTGGTGAATGTGGAAATAAAAGGTTTTATTTTATCATTTATCTTTGAGTGTTGCTTTATGGAGGTACATTTTCTAATTATTTCTAATTATTCATTATTAAGTGATGGCTCTTTCTCCTTGACTGAGCTTTTATTTTATTACAGTATCATACAGTAGCTTATTGTATGATGTATATTATATCCTACATGTATGTATACATGTATATATGCATATATTTATAGGATCTGAGACCATGATAGGGCGATAAGAGGCCTATTAAATATTCCAGGGCCAGTCCGAGATGTGCTGTGTTAAATGTAAATAATATAATTCTAAAACCAGTGTTAAAATACAGTATATAGAAAACCAGTGACACTAGGACAGGCATAATGTGTTCTCTTTATTATGCCTGTTTAAAGCCTGGCACCTGAATTCTCAACAAGTTGGACGATGAAATTTTCATTCAGTAGGAAAAGAGCAAAGACTGTTGCAGTTGTCAAGTGTGGAAAAGATAAAAGCATGTTTGACCTTCTTCAAGTCACTGAAAGACAGGTAAGATTGTATTTTGGAGATGGTTCTTAGCGGGCAGAAAACAGACTCCAACAATTTTTTAGACCTGCTCTTTAAAGATAAGGCTCAAGTCAAATACGACAACATGGTTTCAAGAAGGGGGTTTAACATAAGCAGCTACAAACCAATTAAATAATAGGGTTAGGCTAGTGGGGTCATTAGGGATGACAGGCATGTATAACTGGGTGTTGTCTGCATAACTGTGAAAAAATAAGAAACATTATGTTTGTGCATTATGTGACCCCTTCAGAGCATACAGAGAGAGAAAGAACTGGGCCCAGGAGGGAACTTTGTGGCACTCCCCAGAGGAAGGATATGAGCAGTAGAGGATGAGGAGCTCAGTTGTATTGGACAGACAAGATTTTACACCATTTGAGGGCAGGGCCTGTTTAAAATAATATTATTACTTCTGTATTAAAATTGCCACTAATCTTCAGAATAACATCAGTTCCTCGTCCTCTGCCATCCACCATAATAGTACTACAGCTTTTAAAACTCAATATTTGTCCATGGCAACAGAATCTGTATCATGGTCTGTGCCTCTTACACTGCCAACGTCACTGATAATAACAGGCATTTACATTTTTAGATGTCATAAGGGTTAGATTATGTTTCTATGATTCAGAGTTATTTTCTTTTTGCTGATATATTTTGGTCAAAGAAGGCTCGTTAATCTCATCTAACACATCTCAAGATAAATTCTATATTTCACATTAAGTATTCCTTTGGTGCAGACTGTCCTGCATATTTGTGCAAGTAAACATGCTCTGCTGTTGCGTTGCGCACTAAATTGAAGGCACTGGGTGGGCTCCAGCGTTCTTTCTGAATTCATGAATTCAGGGAAACCGCACACACAGAAACACACACACACACACACACACACAGAGAGAGCCAAACATGGAAAAGAATAGGGTTCGTATCCCATGCATACTGTATGCACACAAAAAACTAACTTAGACATTACGCACACACCAAGCATTCATTATCACACGGTTTTGGGGAAAGCACTGTTTGGACTTCTTCTTCTTCTACATACACAGTTGCAAACACCCACATACAGTCTTCAGAGACTCTGAATGATTTATTTTTGACATTTATAGGAATGTTTTTTTTATGTTGCTGCTGATCAATAGCAGGGATCATACTCGGCTGCAACTTTCTCTCCCTCTGTCAGCCTGATCAATATCATGAATGGTCAGCATACAGTAAAAAACATAAAAATCAGTATTAAAGACATGGAGGTAGAGCTATCCTGTATATGCAGGACACACGATCACTTCATGGTCATTAAAGACCATTTAAAGACTCAGTACAGCAGGGGAGTCACATTGGGTGACATTGTAATCACAGTGTAGCCCACATTATGCATGTCTTCCTCCTCCTGTTCTCATTTTGACATATCTTATAAAGTGTTGTTGTGCAAGTGTTTCTTTGTATTTTAGTATGTGTGTGTGTGTGTGTTTGAATTTGTGTCTGTGTGATGCCTGGTGCAGCAGCAGCATCATCCTGTGAATTGATTGGTTTCCCTCTGTGGACACGATACACGCTCTTACAGTGTTGTGCTACCAGAGAATAACCAGCAGTGTCCACTTTAAGGCTGACCTGTTACCCCTGCATCATCTCTGTGAGTGTGTCAGTGTGTGTGTGGGGTAGAGAGAAGCGGAGATCATGCAGTGCTTTCTAATGGATAGATCAGACCAAAGACACGCCCTACCGAGTAACTGAAATATACTGAAGTGTCTAGCATATTTTTTTCTGCAGCGGTGAAATAATAAATACGGTGCCCTGAGGTTTCTACAGAATGGCATGTTGTTTCACAAGTTCCTCCCCACTGGACGGGCTGGATTAAAGAGATATTTCACTTTTGACAAAACATTTCAAATCATTCTCTGACTGCGGGCAGCAGAAACGCAAACTGAGCTGGGTGGATGAGTGGCTCAAACAGGTTTATCTATGAGAATGCTTCACTTAGCTCATGTGTTGCAGTAATGAAATGTGGTGTAAAAACAAAGAAGTGGTATTGTCCTTACTGTAAACCATATGCTGAAACTTGCTATTATGTTGTTGCAGTAAATCTGTTGACTGCTATAGTCTGACACCAAGATTTGTGTTGCTGGAAGGATCACTAGCTGCAGAAATACCTTTGAATATTATTTGTGGATATTTATCTGCAGAAAGCATCATATTTGCTTCTGACGTCACAGCACGCAGTGGTTTGCTGGGAGATCTAATACACATTTTCTCCTAATGTGCAAGTGTCAAACATTTATTAAAATATACTGCGCGGCTGGTGTTACGATGTTGTGGAAAAGCATTTTTATCTCTTCGTGGTAGACTATACAGAGTCTAGCTTGCTGAGATAGAGCATCTGCACAATTATTCATATTCTAAGGTTGTTTTGACACCTTTATTTTGGTACATTTGTCCGGACCACAGGGGGAAATAATTATACAGTGTGTACTGGTTTGGTTGACGTTCACACAGGCATTTAATAACTACTAAGAAAACTAATTAACTATTAATAATAAGTGGCAGACAGGGGCGGTTACCACTTCAGTTTTAGCTAACATTAGAAAGCTAATAGCTCTCTCAATGAGCACGAGCTGACATGGTTGACTCATGACATCCTTGCCAGCGTACAGAGTACGGTAAAATAAAACAATATCACAAAAGGATGGTTCCAATAATAGCACCATTAAAGTAAGGACGGTGCAGGACGCTGTAGTAAAGCAAACACGCCTGCAACAAGGCAGCGATCATTTCATTGGTTGACACTACAGCTGGCATTTTATTGGTTGGGGAATTTTGAAAAGCACAGAGCAGGAATCCAAGAGCAGAAATTCCACAAGCGCACAGAAGCAGCTTGAGTGCGAGGAGAAGAAATCTGTGCAAGCAACAACATATCCAAGTGCAAGCATCCAGTTTGAGCAGGAGCAGAGCAAATCCCACAGCAAGCAGGTGCTATCTGAGTGCAAGAGCAGGGTTCTGAAGGAGTGTTACAAAATCTGAACATGAAATGAATAAAGTATGCTCTCAAACCAAAAGAGCATGTTCTTGATTAAAGATAGGATTATAGCTCCAGAATTATGAGCATTATTAGTCTCGACTGCAGCTCAACTTCCTTTTATGAAGGTTGAAGAACAGGTAGAAACAGGTAGAAAAATGTACCGTAGTATTACCGGGGAGATAGTTACTGCCATTGGGATTCACTGTCGGCCTGTCAATCTTTTGGTCAATCGATAAGTGTGCACAGGACGAATCTTAATGACTTGGAAGATCTTCTGATGGATGTTTCATCTGGGAACATTCCTGGCCCCCAAACGATGCATCCTAATGACTTTGGTGATCCCCTGACTTTTCCTTTAACACCAACAAGAGGTTGATATTTATAGTTTTAAAGGAAATGGTGTGACAGCTACTGAATGGCAGTGAAATTTTGTTCAGACGTTTGTGTACCCCACTGTTTGAATTGTAATTACTTGTGGGTTCCCCTGACTTCTCATCTAGTGCCATCAGCTGGTCAAAATGACAATTTATGCAATCCAAACTAATATCTGAAAAACGAATGACGTTCCCATCAGTCTCAGCTGTACTTTGTTTAGTGCAAATTATGAAAGGTTAGCATGCTAACACACTAAACTGAGATGTGAACATGGTAAACATGATACCTGCTTAGCATCAGCATGTTAGCATTAGTCATTCTGAGAATTTTTAGCATTTAGCTCAAAGCAGCTGCAAGCATGGCTGTAGACTTAGTCTTGTTGCTTTCTGGCTGAACTTGGAAAATCACTGCAGTTACATGCTGGCACTAATGAGACTGACAGACTGTGGTCGGGAAGAACCCTGGCTGGACCGGCTAGTTGATCCTCCGGGCCTTACCTCTCCACAGCAGTCCCGTACCTTGCAATGCACTTCAATGCTAACAAAGAAAACAAAGGAGTCCCATAAATTCAAAGTGAATAGTTTACTGCAAGTTCAAGACAGTACAGTTAAGCTCTTTGAGTTAGTTCATGAAGCAACTGAACAAACACAGCCAAAGCCTCTTCTTTTATACATTTCCGACTGCTCCCCCTCCCTTGGGGCTTGAGCTAGGACCTCCTGTTGACCTTGAACAGGGCTCCACTCCATACACCAATGTTTTCTATGCCTTTACTTTTTAGCATATCTCTGACCATCCCATAAATAATCATGTCTCCCTCTGCGCTATTCTATGATGTCAGCTCTATAGCTAGCCTGCTCGTCTTTCTTATCAGACACCATTATTTCTTGGTCTGGGGTCTGTGGGAAAAATAAAAAACAAGTGTGGTGCCCCTTATTTATGATTGATTGCTGTCGTTCTTCTCTCGACCTAACTCCTGTCGCTGCGCTAATTGGTCTGTCTGTCAGTGTAATCCATAACAGTGTTTATACGGGTGCCAGTCTTAACCTGATCTACAGGACTCCCTCAAGTGTTCATATCAGCAACAATGACTTAGGTACTTAGTCAGTAGGTGTGTTTTAATGTGCTCTCTTTAATAATAATAATAATAATCATGGTGCTTGGTTACATATGTCAAAGGTATAAAATGTTCTAATAAAAATATCCCACAAGACAGAAGATGGATTTAATAGTTGTTTTGAGATCATGCTAAAATCATAAATGCTCTCTGCTATTACAAAATCCTGTTGGTTGCTTTCACACCACATAAGTCACACCAGAGTCCGCTTGGAAGTAGACCAAGATCACCTAGTTGTTTAGTCTGCACAAGGGTTTGATTGACAGCTTTGACACCAGCTCCAATGAACCGAAGCAACCAGGCTAACTCACCAGAGTTTGTTTGAACTTAACTGTGCTTTTATTTTTTGTGCTTTTTACTGTATACAGCAGTATGGTCGTCTGTGTTTCGTCTTTGCAAACGTTTTGGTCAGGACACTGTTTACCTTCAGACATTCCATCCTGCACTGTGGCTCTTCCCTGGCTCAGCAGGTCAGTGCCAGTTCTAGCCAGCAGTGGTGACAAAACAGTACCTCCAACAAGAATGCAAGAGTTGGGTTTTGTTTGTTTGGTTGTGTGTTTTGTTCAGCTTCTAGGTTTAAAACTTTTCTGTATCTATCTGTCTCCAACTCAAATCTGTAAACAGCTATCATAGTTACATTTCTGCTCCTCATGCAACAGCAAAGCACCTTCAGCAGGGATCATTGGAGGAGTAATGGCAGCGACCATGAGCCTTTAGGCTTGGAACTGTATTACTGTTACAGTGCTGCCATGTACTCAATCTGGCTTCTCCCAGAACAACTACTCTGCTCCTCAGGCCAGTCATTTTCTGAGCTGGGGTTGTGTCGATATTGACCTCCCACAGGTACACGACTCTCCTTTCATCATTCCCTCTTTCTACCCTGCAGGAGTAAAAAATAGGCATACTTCCTTTAGTGCCTAGATTCATAACCTCTATGCTGTCAGAACTTATGGAGTGTGTGTGTGTTTGTTTGTGAGCATGTACAGTATGTGTGTATGTGTGTATGTGTGTGAGTGTGTGTGAGTGCATGTGACTTTCTCCCTGATATGTGTGCAAGTGGGAGAGATTACCATAAAAGTAAGTTGTGACTCCTTCCAAGGTTGCAAAAGCAAATCATGGAAGTACAAATATGCAAATGTTTCACACGTTCCACTTGATTGTTTGACTTTGACAGAGTTGCACATATAGTATAAAGTGTGCATTAAGCATAATGCATATCATTTTAACATGGCCTTTGTGCATCGTATGCACATTCTGACAACATGCCAGCTCATTATGCCTCAATGGATGTTTAATTCATAAAGGCGAGATTGAATTATCTAATTCTTTTCCAAAAAAACTAGAAGCGGTTCTTGATGGGAAGCTGGTGCGAGACTGTCAAAAAGACTAATTAACCAGGGAGTACAAAATGTCATATGCATGCATTACAGAAAATATGGTGCATTCCTGGTCTGTGCACACAAGTTACCTCACAGCCTTGTGTTTTAAAGGTTGTAACAAGACACTTTGTCAAGTGAGGTCTCTCTTGTCACTTTCTAATGCTGGTATTTTCAATGTGGCTGTTCCAGTAAAACAGGTAAGCCAGACTCTGCCACTGCACTGGATTTTTATTTGCTTCTTTAGTGAAGGCTTCATCCTTTAAGAAAAGCAGTTTTGAAGATCTTAACCTTTTGTCTGTTCTATCTGCAAAAATCAGACATTATCTATATCTGGATACTTGCCACCACGAAGAGCTATTCATGTCAACTTGCACATCTTCCCACTAAGAATAATCACACGGGGAGCCAGCACAGCACATTTGCACACTGTGCATGCTGTATTTTGTACAGAACAATGTAGATCTGTAGATCTGATCTGCAGACTGCTTGTGCACATATTGCTCAGCAAAGACGCTGTGTATTCACTTCTTGTTGCTTTTTCATTGCGACATGTTCTGTTGTAATAGTGTTGTTCACATCACTCCTACTACTCTCCCGTTGCTTGCTCTATTACACTCTAGTTACTGTTGATCACCACCACAGCAGTTACAACAGTTTTAATTACATCATTTTGAATTAATCAAACACATCACAATCAACAGCTCATCAGCATTTAATCATAATCAGCTATTCCAAGTATCACAGGCAAGTAATTATCAATTACATGTTGATTACATCAATTATCAGTTAGGCATACCAAATCTCTTTTGGGCACTTTTTTCACTATTTACACTTTTGTGAATTATAGAAGGTAAACACTAAAAGACTAACCTTGATGTGACATCGGTTTCAGTGACCTATTAGTGGCCATTCCTTTCATATATATAATCACTCACAGAGAGCATAATATCTCACTTAGGATCCCACCACTGCTGTTCTTGAAAAAGTAAATACACGAGATAATTAATGCCCAAATTCTCTGCCCTTGAAATAAGGTTCACAGCAGCTGTTTTGATAAGAGCTAAGCAGAATCAGTGAGAACAGCTCTCTAGTCTTTCACTGAGGCAAACGTTAGAGGCGATATGGTGTTTTAAAAGAAAGGCAGCTGGGGAGCCAAAAAAAATAAAAGTCCCCGAAGATACTGAGCCTCATTAAGAAGTGAAATTTTCCACTTTTGAGCAAGTAAACCAATATGTCAGATAGCGAGAAAGTTTAATATGCATGAAAGTGGCAGAACACCACTTCACAATGTCATTTACAAAGATTTAAGGATGTTTGCATGAAAAGACCCTTTTACTTGTCTCTCATCTTCCCGCCAACTCTAAGAATGAATCGGCTGTTTCTTTTCAACAACCAGCCGCGGACACATGCAGCATAAGGGGTCATCATTATTCCAAAACTACAAACCCAGAAGAAAAGAACGATGATAGCAAATATAGTAAGATAAGCAATGCAACAAAGCTTGGAAGATGAAGGTCAGTGTAGAAAGAATCTCAGATAATATTTTTTGTTTTTAACATACAAAACCAATGTATATTTGCTCAAAATTAAACCCTTCTGAAAGCTGAATTTAAAGCTGAAATGTGCACAATTAGGTGGAAGAGAGAGTGGAGTTTGGTCCCATGGTTTATAGATTTAATGGCGCCCCTCACTGTGCATTTGATCTTCTCTCATTTCAGAAAACCCATCAAGTTATTTAGTCATAGCTATGCTTTGGGTGCCACAGAGACTACAGTAGCATTTGAGTAAAATCCTCCTCTGAGCTAGTAGGAGAATCTGCTACTCCTGTTTTCAGGCTGAAAACATCTAATAAACAAAAACACTATGTTTGCATAGTGTTTTTGTTAATTATCTTATTTTTCACGTTTACTTTTCGGCTTGAGCCCAAATCTGTTGCACATACTGTTGGGTACGTCCAGACCTGTTGAGTAACGTCACTGAAGTCGCCGTGACATGCAGCATCTCACGTGCACAACAGGAAAGGAATGTGCCAAAGTAGTTATTGGCATGGCTTACCGTACAGATATGGAAGTGGTATCAATCCTCTCATATTAAATTCATATTATTTCCCAAAATGCCAAACTATTCCTTTAACTGTTCTACACAATGTCAATAAATAACCAATGGAACTGTTGAATGAGTCTCAACATTGCAGTTTTTAGTGCCTGCAGGCAATTGGAGGCTTTACATTGATCAGAAGTAAACCTAGTAATGCAGCTATACCAGTGTAACAACAATATTACCACTGAGACTGAGTGCAGTTAGGGATTCAGCGTCTTAATCAAAATCACTTAAACAGTGTGAAAAATTGGAAAATTCATATTTTCAAACCAATTTCACCTCTTTGCCCCCATGCGCACCCACAGCCAGATTCAGCATGGTGTCTTCTCCCATGTGCCGTTGTTCTCTGCTGTGGCTCTATTATTAAACTGCATTTTCTCTCCTTACTTTTACCGCGTCAGCCCCTGTTCCTGAAGCTTAATCCTACAGCTCTGTTCCTCCTCTTAGCCACATTATAAGCCCCTTTCTGACGTAAATGTTGCCTAAATAAAAATGTGGAAAAAGCAAAAGTAGGGGGGGGGGGGATAAAGTTGGCGATAACAGCGTGGAAGCCTCTGCATCCTCTCTCATCCACTTCTTTCTCCCTGTACCCCCCTCAATCCCTCATTTTACTCTTTCCACCTCTCGCTCTCAGCCATCCCCAGCTATGACCTCCATTTCCTCGCCTGCAACGCGCCGGCTTCCTCTTGCTGCGTTCTTCTTTCTCTCCCCTCTGCTCTCGGCGCCCCTTTTTATGGGTCTACAGAGCTGCAGCATGTTAGCAGTGTGAGCCGCTCTGATTCCATCTCCCAAATAAATGACTGCGAGAAGATAAAGTGAGGGGAAAGGCAGAACAATTGTGCGGTTGGAGAGGGGGACTCGAGAGAGATAAGCAGGAACATTGAGTGTGTGTGTGTGTGAGGAAAAGAGGCAGCAGAGAGGAAGCTCCTGAGGGCACCACAACGTGTCACCTTATCAGCCACCAACACTCAGGCTTCACTTAAGACCACCCCTCACTGCTTCTCCTTGATCTGCCGTGATAGGCAACTCTCGCCTTTTGGGCTCTCTCTCAAACAGCCAAAGGTAATCGTGCGGAATCATATCGCCTTCAACATGTGAACTCCCTGATATGAAACTGACGCACATTGTGTTCTTCCTTTCAGGATGAAACTACACAAGTGGAACACCAAAAAAAAGCAGTTTGACTTAGCTCCGAAAAATCCCGGGCCGCACTCCACGGGTCAGCAGCTTTGTTGAATTTTGGATGAATCATGAGCAACTGCATTTTTTCCTTCAAGAGAGTCAGATTTGACAAGGGGGGAAGGGGGGGGTGGCGGCTCTGAAAGGGAGCTTAATGCAGAATGTGGATAATGGATATCCACGCTCCATCTATTCACAAGACACTTTCTTTCCCGCACACACACAACCTCTTTCCAACTCCCCAAAGTTTCTTGCCTGCTTTGCCGTAACAGTTTGGTAATTAGGACCAACAGCTGCGATTTCTGACACAACTAGTCAGCATGTCACAGCCGAACAGATCCCTCACACTTCCTTCCCCCGTTCACTTTACAGTCTGCTGCCGGCACTCCCTTTCTTCCTCCTGCTCCCTCTTACCATGACAAATTGGGTTTGGAAAAGTGAATGCTTAATGTTTTGTTTTCCTCCGTGTTCTCCCCCTCCGCCTATCACGTTCCAGAAGACGGCCTCCTTTTATCGCTACAGTCGGGTGAGTATTTAGTTACAACCATGAGGGGCTGTGCAATGTGCCAAGACCAAAACAGGTAAGATAATCAGTTTGCGTACAAGACCTCACTAAGTATGCACGGTTCATTACCTGTTTCTTGTGTTTGTAATTTGCGAGAGAGGAAGTGACAGCGAGGAATGGTTTCTTAAACCCTTGTTTGTGGAAGTCTGTTCATATTTGTGTGCTTGAGCTCTGAATAAATGTTAACTTTGGCAAAATGAGTACATACAACAACAGACGGTGTCTATTTCATGGAGAGTTGGTGCGACTAAACAAGACTAAGGCTGTATCCAAAATTACTGGCAAAAATTGCTGTCCGCCATTTTATTTGAGTGTCAGAACGTTGAGCTTGTAAATCCATGCCCTATACAGTACCCTAAAAAAACTTTACAATGTAATGAAAAAAGTAGTCACGTTATGTACAGGAGGGAGTGATTCTGGCCACAGCAGAGTCTACAGCCACGCGAGCAGCTCTGTGAGGCTGCGCTTAAACACGGCAGCGGTGCTTGGGGCTAAATAAAAACATGCTAACATGCTGACGTTAAGCAGGTATAATGTCTTCCATGTTCACCATCTTAGTTTAGCATGTTAGCATGCTAACACTTGCTCTAAACAAAAAGTACAGCTGAGGCTGATGGGAGTCAACCTCCTTGGTGCTAGTTAAAAGTCAGGCGATCATCAAAGCCAAGTCATCAAGATTCATCCTCTTGGCACCATGGATAATTCGCCACCTTGGAATTATAAGGTTCCATCGGCCTTCTGAGCGATTTTGAGTTACTGAGCTTCAAAGTTCTTGCATTCCCAATACTTGATAGCGAATGAACCTTCTTGTTTTCTAACTAAAATGTCCAAAAATGCATACAACTTCAAAAACACCTCACATAATGTTAATACGTTATCACAGAATAAGAATATGTGAATAACTAGAATAACTAGAATAAATAGAAATAAATAAATAGAACCATATAATTCGACGTGATGGTGACGAATTGTACTACATTGTATTTGTACTACTGATTGTACTGTCATGGCAATCCAATTTATAATTGTTAACATGTTTCAGTCAGGACCAAAGTGGTGGACAGTTCGACGCTGCCTAGGCATTCCTAGCGCGATGCTGCTAATAATAATGCAATAATATAATAATAAGCCAAACTTTTTAAAATACCAGGCTTAAAAAATGCTGGCTAATTCCAGTATTTTTAAACCTGGCTGCCCTGTTTGGTTTTACATATTTTGGAGTGTAAATGATAGTTTTGAATTGGTCGGGTAGCTCGCCTCAGCCGGCAGCTGTGCAACATTAGCCTTGTTGGCAACTGCACCCATCGCAGTACGTCCCCTAAAAGGCTCAGATTGCTATTTTAAGTGTCTGAGAACATTATGGAAAGGATCCCTACAGAGACCGACCTTTTTGTTAAAGAGTAAAATCCTTGTTGTTTAACCAGAAACGAAAATCTCGCGAGAGGTGTGTTGTTGCAGGAAGACGACGGTGTTCCTTTCACAGCCTCGCAAACCAAATTCTGTTCTTAATAAAAGCTGTTAATTGATCTGTAAAGCATTAATACAATATTTATTTACCATCAAAAAAAGTTAGTCGTTGTAAAGGATGCCTCATTAAAATTTAATACAGTAAGAAAAAGCATTACCTTTTAGCTGTGGACGATCTTTTGCATAAATGTGCTCCGACAGGTGACCTTTTCGGCTACTTAGTCTCCAGCAAGAAAGAACAAAAATTAAGTGATTAATGGTCACGGTGTGGAGTCTTAAAAGTATCTCTAAAAGCAACACTTTGCAAGAGTTTCTTGGGAACCTTCCTGCAGTTCTGCAGTTCTTCCTAACGCTGCTTGATATCTCGCTTCAGATTGTTAGCAACGTTTCCTAGATGTGCTCTCTCCAGCAGGTGCAGTGAAGCGATGGCCTTTATGTGACTTTTCTAATTGCGAACTAACACGCCGTCTTGTCTGTCCCCATGGACATAACAGAGTTCTCTACCACAGCACAACCGGGCCATTTCATCTCTTTGCTCAAACACGGGAGGAATAATAAGTAGAATTTATGTCCTCATAGGTAAATAGTGTAAAATTATACCGCACTGGGTGAGGGCGGACATTATAACTCAATTCTGCAGCGTCTCTTATCTGCTTTCAAATAGTAGTTACATGAACACATTATTCCCTCTTTGTGTTAAAGAAAAGGCAGAGGAACCTTTTATAATCCATCATTAAAGCTCATTTCAAATACAAATGCAGAGGAATAATAAGAATATGATCAAATTGCATTTTTACAAATTGAAATAGTGTTTCCAGTAACACAGACCCTTGGAAACTGCTACTGGATGAATGGCTGCGTGTTTATTTGTGTCTGCACCTACGACTCTTCATTCTCCTCTCTGTTTGGTTCGTTATTAGCCGGAGAAAGGCCAATTACCTCCAACAGGCCTGCTGAGGAGTGACCCCAACAGAGAGAGAGAGGGGAGTGTTAACAATTATCCAACCTCCAAGATAAGAATTTGATCCATTTACTCTGAACTATTTGGCAGCCAGCACGTCCACTGTGCACTCTGAAACCCCCCTAAAGAGAAAGTCTCTCCCCCTCTCATTTTTCGGACTGATAATCTGTCTTCCTGTTGACTGCCGGGAGAGATGTGAATCACACAGGGCGACAGATGGGCTTTTATGAGCTAAAAATGTGGGGGGAAAGGAAAGACGCCTATATGACTTTTTTAACCCTGGGCACATCATGTTCCCTCGCACTTGTCACTGCTTTAGTGGGTGTGAAGCAGCACACAACCGGCCTATCAACAGGAGTTTGAGTGGCATGAAATAGAGATTAAAAGTGCAACTCAGCAGGTAGAGAAGCGCGGCGAAAATAAACTGAAGTGCAGAGCTGCTCTGTTTTTCTGGCAATATTAAGTACGTAAGAAGAGGCCAGCGTGTATTGTGTGCATCAGTGGTCACGTGTATTTCCTCGCGGGCACATATGACAGCCGCAACACTATTCATTACTCCAATCAACCCTGTGCCCTGATTGATTTTAGCGCAAAGGAAACAATCAGAAAACCATCAATGCAGGGAAGCTCTGGTGTGTGTGTGTGTGTGTGTGTGTGTGTGTGTGTGTGTGTGTGTGTGTGTGTGTGTGTACGGGGGTTGGATTTTCAGCAGGGAACACTGATGCGATTAATGTATGCAATAATTGGGGTGATGGAGGGTCAGTGCTGGATTCTTAATGAGGCTTTCGGTTGTGGGGGCAAAGTGTCCTCTCATGAATGACATACGTGAACCAACATGTTTTCCTTTCACTATCAAGCTGATCAGAGTTTAGGTCGTATCTGTGGAGTGGTGTTTTGGGCTAATATCATAAGGACCAATGGGGTTTCACTTGTGGCTCTTATCATTGAAATAACCCTTTTTAAAAGGTGAACTGGTGAAAGTGGTGTAGTTTGTTTATAGCCTACTTCAGAAATCATAAAAGTGGTGTTCATTCGTGACGATTATCTCGCTGAAGTATCATAAACTTTAGTTTGCCACAGATTTAACGCAATGATCCAAAAGCCAGTGGAAAAGCCCCATTGGCTTTGTGTCGAGAGAACCAGGGCGTTGCTAACTTTCGGAAAAACGTCATTCCTGCAGCACTCTACTGAAGCAGAATATCTGAGGTAAAGCATGAAATATGCAACTGTAGTTTCCACTCTTAAGTAGATATTATAGTTTATGCTTGCTCACTCACTCTCTCTCTCTATCTCCCTCCCTTCCCCTATCACATACCAACACATATCATCGACTCTAAGTCTCCCCACTCCCTGCTCTTTTTGCAGTCTAGTCTATCAGTCCCATCTCTCCTGCAGTATCAAAATGGAAATGATGGACTGGCAATATATATGGGAATGGTATGCAGGGTGTACCAACACACTGTGCTCAGGGAACATGGTCTTAATCTGTGGTTCTCCTGCACAGCAACATATTCTCTCTGGAAATAGCTGTGCTGTTGTTTGGCTTTGAAGCATTCATCAGCTTTAAGGTTTGTTTCTTTTAGCATGTCACTGGTGGGAACAGCACAGTACAGCAATTATTGGTGCTGTGGGTTTTGCACTGAGCAACTCAAACAGCAGCCTTTATAAATAGTATCAAAAATGTATCCAAGTGTTTTCAATTGCTGTTACAACTTGCATTGTCCAAGGAGGAAAGTGAATGCAAAAATGAATACACTGTATATAGAGTAAGTCTGTTTCAATCCACCTGTTTTTGAGCGCATTTTCAATTTGCGGCATGTCAGGGTAAGGAAAGTCAAAATATTGCAAAAGAAGGTTTTACGTTCGGCTGAGGTAGAAAAGTTGATGTATCAGTCAGTAAAAGCGGTGTGCAATGGATGAAGCATGTGGCTTCAAGCTCAGAGCGCTGTGTGGCGCGATGAGGAAACTGTAACATTCCTCAGATCAACACATGAAACAAACAGACATCCCATATTTCCACCACATTTCCACATTGTTTTCCAGCGTTTGAGCTTCGCCAAGCACCATTTTAATTATGTCATCTTGTTGCGACCTCTTCTTCTGCAGTGTTTTAATGGCACCAAACTGTAAAATTAGCACCACCACGTGTCCAACAGTAGTTGATGCCTGAGTACATTAATCTGCAATTTTGTTTTGAAGATCTTCTGGAAATTCTGTTCAAATCTGCCTTGTTTGGATGGAACCTTGGCTTGTGAGTCTCCATGTACGATTAAAATGCAAAAAATACAGTTGACTTATAAAGTGATTTGATAAATTAAAAAAAATCAATTAGGGGATTAGTAGTAGCCACAAACACAATATAATAGGCCTTTAAAGTCTACAACACATTTCATCCATCACCATGTTTTATTTTGCACTCACTGTTCATCTGCGCCTCTGCTGTAATTATACTGAATCTGTGTACAGAGGTTGTGTGGAAATCAGACATGATGCAATACACTAATATACATACTGTAATGCAATGTGGATGTAAATTAAATAAGTAATCTGGTGAGACAAAATAAGCATTTGTGGTCCTAATCAGCAAATTAAACTGCATACGATTTACTCCTGACGTTGTGTGTTTAATCTCCCCTTGGTTACGCACAAGCTGTTTCCAACGCATCTAATAAAGTGCAAAAGACATGAAAGTGATGATAACGAAGTGCTGCAAGACGCATTCACGATATTTTTAAGAAAAGAAAAAACATTCAAAGCGTGCCCAAGTAGTCAAAACACTGTTTAAATTGAATCCTGTGGGCCTTACAGTGTTTCTGCAGTGTCACCAGGAAATCGACATGATAAAGACTTCTTCTTCCTACTTACATAACCCACTCCCTCCCACTGACTTTGTACAAGGAGGACTTTATTACATTCACATCCAAATAAAGCTATGAGATATTGTTTCTGAGAGAAAGAAAAGGGGGTGTGTGGGGGGGGGAGAAAGAGCCAGAGAGGATAAGGCAATGAGGTAGGTTGTGGAAAGGAAGGAAAGAGTGAGAGAGACTCAGAGGACTGGCTGGAGTACATTCAATATGCTGCTGTGCGTACACACTGTTCCATGCCATGTTGTTGTTTCCCCCCTCTGAGACCCATCGCACTGCCTGCCTCCTTAACACGCTGCTTTGGAAAGGTCAGAGCGGACTCCACACCAGAGCTCCCCCACAGCTGGACCAAGACTGCTGATAAGTATGAAGACGTAGCTACAGGTCCCAGGTGAGTTTCTGGCACTCTTGAACCGTAAAGCTCGGCTGGAGAGCACAGCAAGATACGAACAGAGTTAAGTGCAATGAAGGCCAAGTGGGGAAGCCTCAACTCCGAGCACGGGGTGAAGCTTGTGGCCAAAAAAGGTGCCGCCTGAAATCCCCACCCAATTTGGTACGTTGGCGTGTGGAAACTCAAGTTGTTATTGTCATCCCCTCAATTCCTCCGACATCCTCTTGAGCAAGGAACTTACTCTTTAACTACCTAACATCCAGTTTTCACCTTTTTTCCCCCAGAGGTTGTTAAAATCATCTAATTCCACAGCGTGTGGCACTAACCCAAGCACATTATGTGTGGACCTCTGAATCACTGTCCACATCTCCAGTTGTTTTCCAATATTTGCCCGCACAGCATGACTTTAATGACTGGCCAACCGACAGCCGCCGCGTGTTTAACTCAGCGTGCAGAAAGGCAGCAAAGGACTGTGGTCCGTGTCAGTGTGCAAAGTGTGTAAAAGAGCGCAGATGCTAATGCACATTTAAAGAAGTAAAGAAAAAAGATTTGCTGTGTAGTCGGCTTTAAAGTAGGCGTCAAATATGGTTTTGCATGAGGAGACCTTGTCTGGAAAGGCCATAAAAGAATCGGAATCAGAAATTTAGGTTTCAGTAGTAATCACAGGGTGAAATTTATTTTTATTCACACATATGGTCTGTGTTGTTTCCATAGCAACAGGTCATTCCGCCAGAAGAAAGGAGGCACAAAAGTGGTTACACATCTGACAAACTTCATTTTCACATTTTCCCTCTCTCTCTCTTCTTATGTCTTCTCAGTCTCTGTCTATAATAGACTCTCTCTTTCTTCTTTCTATAGCTTAATCTGCTCTCTCTCTCTCTCTTTCACCCCCTTTATCTCGATCTCCCTCTATCCAAACTAACGCACACATCGTCTGCTTGATCTTACCTCAAACAGCTCATCTCGAGGCCCGTTTGCCTCCAAATCAGACTGTGCTGATTCTTTTGTTCTTTTTTGTTTTTCGCACTCTTCACCGCTGACTGGATAATCAAAGCTCTCCCGGTGTTTCGACAACAGTCCGTAATGAGGAACTTGTGTTTATTTTTCTGACTGGCGCCACTTCTTTAAAGTAAAGCAGTCGAGGGTCATCTCTTCCAAATTTGACAGCCTGCCTAATGAGCAGAGCGGACACCAACCATCCACTACTGTCTGCTTTCAAATGGTTCCCCGACCAGTTATTTAGATACCATGGCATGTGGGAATACTACATCAAATTGCTCCTCTCTGGGCATCATACATGTGTTACAGGTATGGGAAAATCATCGGAAATCTGTTTCTCCAAAAACTGGGAAAACGTAAATTATTTCCACGTATTAAAATAGTCTACTGAAGTATCTGCAAAAATACACATCAAACGTACTCCTACCACTCATACAGATTTAAGGATACTCATTGGGCGTTCATTCAGGCAGACACAGTGACGTCACACCTCAACTATCTGATTTGCATCAGCTGCTTCCTGCATGCGTCACCATCACTGGCTCATCCATCAGCAACTCAACTGCAAGCTGACTCAAAATGTCCAATCATATGTGTGCAGCATGGCTGTTATAACCTCCTCCTAATGTGCTATATTTTTGCTAAGCCTATTGTTGATTTAACTATAGATTCATGCTCCTGTGTGGGCTTGTCAAGTGGGATTAGCTGTCTCAGCAGAATCCTCACTGCTGCAAGAAAGAGCATATAAGCAAATGTCTCTGAAATGTAGGTTATTGTACATCGTTGTTACCATCAGTCTTTATGAATCTTTTGCCATTCATGTGCTCTTTCCTATATCAACGGTCCAACGCTCTGTCGAGGCCCAAGTGGATTACTGTAGGAAGTCCTGTGACGTGTGACTCAGCTGGGAGGTCACCAGTCACCAGTCACCAGTCAGCGCCAGGATTCTTTTATTTTATAGCAGGGAATAAAATCAGCTACACCTCTTGTTTTACGGGTCTTATAAATATTACATTGTTTGAATTCCATAGAGAATTTACATGCCATACTAAAACACACTTCTCTTTAACAACAACAGCACAGCAGTGTAGAAGTGCCAGAAGCAAGATGAGTATATTTACTGTGCGTCTGTACATAGAGGGAGGATCAGAGTTTGTTTTTCCCATACTTACCTTAATAGGTTTGTTTATCTGTCTATAACTGAAAGTTTCACTTCAGGGCAGATAGGTGGCCAGATTTTACCTATAGGACACAAATTATCCCGTGCAAAGACTTCAGAACCAATCATACCTTGCGTTCGTCTTGCCATCTGGTACTGCCATCCTTTTCTTCTGTCTTTGTATGTTTTTTAGGCTGTTTCCCCACTACCAGTATTAAGCATTCACAAAGGAGGACTTACAGTGGAGCTCACAATGTGTTTCATTCTTGTTTACAGTATCTGTCTGTCTCATTGAAGCTTTGCTGGCATGATACCATAACACACTTTCCAAAGCAGATGTTCAATAATGTAAAAGAAAACAAAAAAGAAAACAAAGCAAAATGACAAATATCGTGTACAACATACAGTATAAAGTAAACAGTTCTTTCTGCTTTGGGTCTTAATTCTTTAGTTGTTTTTTAGAATTTGTGGGACAATTGTTTTTAGTTTTTCAGATTTTGAGGTACGTAAAATGTTCATTGTGTCCCTTTAAGACATTGGTATGATTCCTACTGTATGCTGTTAATGGATACTGTTTTCAATAGAATTACAAGTGTCAAAGTCTTAAGTGGTGTGTTTATTTCAAAATGATCATTTCAATTATATAAAAAAAAGTAGACGTATGTCCACTGTGTTTGTGTAATATTTTTATTTACAATTAAGAAATACAGTATATATGTGTGTAATCTATAACATATGCTTCCCTGCTTGACTTCTGATAATGAATACAATCTGTGTATTACTCATTCGGAAATCAAGGAAAAGACAGGTCACAAAGTACAGTATTTGTAGCCACAGAGCTGTTAAATGTTCTCACTTGAGAAATTAATGCTGCATGTTTCACTCCCCCATAACTGAAACTGAAAGTGCAGCAAACAAACAGGTAGCTGCTGCATGGCATGCGGTGCTGTATACTGGCTGTGATCAACATATACTGTGAATCTTAATGTTTATGTTGTCGATATGTCCTCTGAGCCTACAACTCAGCAAAGAAAAGTTCTGTTCCAAGTCAGAGATTTTCTCCGCAGTACACAGAGGAAGTGCGAAGGATGGCAGACCATCATCACAGTCGAACCACGGTTTAAAATAGCATTTTTGTTGCTGCTGAAATGAACAGCTCTAATAAGGAGATTGACACTTATACACGTGCGTTCCATTTGTTCTTTTTTTTTTACAAAAACTCACTCATTAGGTGAATCCTAATGTCATAAACCATTTCATTCACAATATGTAGTTCATGCAGAGAGTTTAAAAATACTTTTTTATTAATTACCATAGCACATCAAAGCCTCTGTTCCCTTGAAAATCTGCTGTACTGTCAAAACAAAGAGGCTAATGATGCTAGAGAGAGCATAGTTCACTAAGCGATCATCTTTAAATATTTTCAAAACGTAGCACTGGAATTTGAACTGTGGCAAATCCCAGAGAGAAAAGGTTAATAGCATTTAGAGTAGCGCAGCGAACTATAATGTATGGTATACAATAGCAGTATGTCAAAAAGAACTTCAGAAAACATGTTTTCAGTTAGTGTGTGTGTGTGTGTGTTAAATCCTCTCGGTACAAAAGCCCAAAAAGGTAGTCAGGCTCTAAAGGTCCTCTGGCTTTAAAAGGAAAAGACTGTGGGAAGTAAAGTGGTATGAAAGTGGCAAATGGCTTCAACTCCAACACCACCCCACTGAAAGAGAAATAACAGTCATTCCAACCATTCATATCCTCCTTAGAAAGCATGACGTGCTGAAACGATGCTGCCCTATAAGAGCTTCAGTCTTATCTGCTGCAGGAGAAAGAAATGTCACAAAATGGGCTTTAATCTTTAATTGCAACATTTTTGTCAGATTCAAATCTCTTCTGGCAGAAAAACATCTAGAAACAGAAAATGTTGCACTGTTTGACAAAGGCTCTATCTGGTATAATGAGGCTGAGAGAAATCCAGCCTTCCACCCTCATTTTCATTTACTTTACACTTGAGGATTCTGCGCTGCTGGAGCACTGTATAGAACATCCTTTCAGGTGGCGGTACTTGACTTAAATTAAGTTTTATATATACAGCATGCAGCCGATTCACTTGACAATGCTTCTCTCACTATGCCTCTCAACTAGTCAGTCTCTCTGTCTCTCACATTTCCCCTCTACCTCAGGCAACACTAATTATGGGCATAAGAGAGGGCAGGAGAACTGGGGAAAACATTTCAAACATGTGATGGTATAGTTCTGTAGAAACAATACAGTACAGGGTTCTGCACTGTGTACAGTGAGAACAAGCAGGGTCTCGAACATATCTTTATTAAGAAATGTGAGTGCCTGTGTGCTTGTGTGTGTGTGTGTGTGTGTGTGTGTGTTAGTGCGTTGCAAACTAATGAGTCCATATTCATGCTGGCAGATGGACAAACTGTCAGAAAGGTTAAAGAGCACTTTGATTCTCCTTAATCTGCAGCTTCCTTCAGCAGCATGCTTGCCTAAATTGATTACTAGAAATACTGGAGCACTGCTGCACTTCCTCACTGCAGATATTCCCTCCCTCTCTCAGCAGCTCGGCCCTGCTGGGAGCCTCTCTGACACCTGGCTTTTCCTGACAGATTGTGTTGTTCTGAATTCTAATGGTCAGAAAGGAAGTCGTTTGTAATCCATAGACCTTGCACCAACTATGTCCCTTCACAATTGATTCCACAGTTGATGTGACATCATCAATTACATCATTACTTTTCATTATATACATCAATAATTTCGATCAAAATGTTTCTAATGTAAATCTTCACTTTTATGATACTGTGATGTATTGCTCTGCGTTGACACCAAACCAGGCTATTTGTCAGCTGCAACTCACTTTTCATTTTGTACAATGTATCTTGTGTGATTAAAAACTTGTTTAGAATGCTGACAAAACAAAGGTTATGATGTTTTCAAATGCAAAATCAAAGTTGCTTAACTATCAACCTATCACCACTTTTCAGGGCTCTGACATTGAATATGTATCTCAATACAAGTATCTTGGAATTATAATTGATGACTCACTCTCTTTTCAGCTTCACATCCAGCAACTGGTGAAAAAACTAAAAAGTTGAAACTGGGTTTCTATTTCAGAAACAAGTCTTGCTTCTCTTTCAAAGCTAAAAAGAAATTGGTTGATGCAACCTTTATGTCTGTACTGCATTATGGTGATATTATATACATGCATGCATCTATACGATCGCTACATGTGCTGGATGCTGTCTACCATGGAGCACTGAGATATATCAACAATCTCTATGCACTTACTCACCATTGCTTTCTGTATGCTCGGGTAGGATGGTCTGCCCTGTCCATTCGTAAACTTAAACATTGGCATATTTTTATTTATAAGGCAGTTCTTGGAGCCTATATTATGAAACAGTTCACGGAACCTATTTCTTTTAACTGTCCCCAAAGTCCATACTGAAATGGGAAAAAGAGCTTTTAAGTTTGCTGCTCCCTCAGCTTGGAATCAGCTGCAAAGCGTTCTGAATCTTCAGGAGCTGTTTTTTTTCTTTTAAAATGATTTTAAATGACTTGAACGAAGGTCCTTCGGGCTGTAGATGTTTCTGACTGTCTAGAATGATTTGATAGTTTCTAATTTCTGTAAACGTGGTATTGTTTTATGTGGATTTCATGTTTGAAATGTGTTGTCTATGCTGCTGCCTGTCTTGGCCAGGACACTCTTGAAAAAGACATTTTTTGGCTAGTAAGCTGGCTAACAAAGCAGAAAAGATCAGGCAATTGATATGGTTGGTATTGTTCATAGTATGTGAGTTTCTCTAAACTCAAAATGACCCACCCACTGTTATCTATTATTTTACTGATCTCACTAGCTCTACTGATTATTGGCATTATGGTATTTTGAAGCAACAAATAAATAAATTGGCACTGTATAAAAAATATGTGTCACAACTCTATATGGTGTGGATTAAACATTATCTGGTGTGGCCATGTAATAAAGTTGTTCTCATATGTAATGCTCATTGCTGTATATCATTGGTATCCCAGCACATGCCTTATCAAATGTCTGTGTACTCAGTGTAACATATTAACTGCTTCTAAATACTCTGCGCCACATTTCCCCCAAACAGAAATCATTCTTCTTTCTGCCTGGCTTGCTGTGCACATGGGCTGAACGGCTGATGCACTGTATATGCATATCACCTTTGATGATGGCAGCTGGAGGCAGTCAAAGCCAGCAGAACCCAAGGTGAAGGCAGGAGAGCTCCCGCACAAAGATTCACTTTCCTCAGGGGGGCACCACAAATGTTTGCTTGACAAATTAAGAATTCATTTAAATGTGCTGGTGCAAAAACTTTCAGAACCAATTACCATTGCTGTCTGAGATACAGTCTCTGGAGGCTGGGGGAGGAAGAGGAGGGGGCCGTGGGCTCGATGATTTTCTATTTTTAGATACTTAAGTGTCCCCTTAGACAGGTAAGAGTCTTGAGTAGATATAGTTAGTATATGTATATAGTATAGTATAAGACCAACCTTTTTTTTTTCCTCCATTCTGTCCTCTCAGTTGTTCCACAGCCACTTCCTCCTTCGCTGTATTATTGAATAATCATCGTGATTTGACTATTTCCAACTGTCCAACCATAAAGCCACCCCACTGCCTTTTATAAGGTCCACATACATTATCCACAATAAGAGTGGATTAAGGAACTATGAAGTATATCTCTACTATTTTGTTAATAATATCTACATTTGACGTGTTAATTTCATTTTGATCTTGAGGTTTTATTTACCCAAATCCTGCCTTCTTATCAAAACAGACCTTCCATTAGATGATGCACATATCAACCAGATAATTTATGTTAGTTATAAACAGCTGATATCGAATTCTCATCAAGTCAGGTGACAAGGCTCCTGATAGCTGACTTTCATTCCAAACATTTAATTAAAAGGCTATGAAATGAAACTTCATTATCAGAAGGAAATAAGAAAGAAACCCCCAGAGACAACGAGACGAGCAAAACCATAATGGAAATGAAATAAGAAAAATGTTAAGGTGTCTGTAAAGCAGCTTTGTTATCTTCCACGACCCAATCTTTTCAAGT
Organism: Gadopsis marmoratus; assembly: GCA_036023855.1. NCBI lineage: Eukaryota > Metazoa > Chordata > Actinopteri > Centrarchiformes > Percichthyidae > Gadopsis > Gadopsis marmoratus. The sequence goes on along the minus strand of JAVQJF010031067.1, from coordinate 33,490 downwards.
GTTTAACCTCCGCAAGAAATCACAAAGCGTTTTGAACAATACATTTAAAGGTTAACATTTTCTGCTGCAAATAGCAGCGTAGTCCCATTAGAGTGTCTGCATCTTTCGATGCAAGCCCCTACCTATAGAGTCAGTACACTCCTCCCCGGTGATGGTACACAATAGTGCACATTGTACTAAATCCTTTTTCAGTACTGTCTAGCCGCAAGGAAAGCCTACACTGCTAACACCTCCATGCAATGTACCCACAGAGCTGTCAGCCATAGTCACCGTGGGGGAATAAAAGATGAAAATGATTCATGTTGTGCTCTTCGGTAAATCAGCCACAACAAGTAAGCAAATGTATATTTCTTAAACAACACAGAATGTGACAAGTGAGGGGAAAATATGAGTGAAGAATTTTATTTTATCCTCTTTGTCCTTCAAGAGTGTGAAAGGGGTCTGATCTATGGATCTGCTGTTGGTCTCGGTGAGGCCGTGTGTGTTTGTGTGTTGATTTACTCTAAATGTGTGTGTGTGTGTTTGCTTTTTGTCAGCTATTGTACCCAGACAGCTGGGCTAGCACCATTCTGTCCTGGCCATTCAACCCAAACTGGCAGGCTCAACGGTGATTGATGGAGGTCAGTGCGCCGTACAAATCAAAACAGGCCGGATGAAACACACATGAACAATGCACAACACGCGCCCTCAAACACCTGGATTAGCCGGGCAGCACATCCTCCATCCACTCACATTCTCCAGCACTATACAGGAGTCTTAGCTGCCAGTTTGTGTCTCCTATTTGTGTCTCTGCTGTGTCACCACACTGTCTTTCGTGATACTGAAGGCCCCGGAGACTGGCCTTGTCACCATCAAACTGGCCATCAAATTTAAATCTACTGCAAATGACCTGCCATCACCATTCAACCCCACAGCAGGAGGAAAGGAAACAGCATCCACTCTTATATTTCCATTTGATGGCCTCACCATCTCATATTTACAGTAGGGTTGTAGTGACATGCTGATAATCACTGCCCTCCACTGACTCTGCCGAGAACTACACCATACTGTGCTGACTGACATGGCATGTTGCGACATCAGTGCTTAACCAAGCATTTGTGCAGGGCCTGAAGCAGAATCAGCCCCCCCCCCCAACAACCACACAAAAACTATTTACGCTCTTAAACATTCAAGAATGAGATGTTCGTGATTGTGACGAGGTGAAAAGTAACACTAGTGACACTATGAATGTTGTGCAGTGAAAAGTAGCACAGCAAACCACAGTGCAAACGCAAAAGCAGTACAGAAAACATGATAATCCATAAATAATTCACTTGTTTAGGGACGCCTGCAGGACTCTCAGCAGCTACTATGTTTATGTATGCTTATGAACATCTACGCCTAAAAGCATATGGTGATAAACACACAGAACTGTTAACTGTTAGATATACTAAATATAAATGTTTCCCTAGTGGAACACACGTAAAATGTAATGGATAACAATGGAAATGATGAACAGTCACACTCTTAGAGATGTATTATCTCCAATAAATTGCCATTTTTGTGAGGTGAATTTGAGTTGGGACGAAACATCTTTTCAGAATCAGAATCAGAATCAACTTCATTTGCCAGGTACGTGGACACATACAGTGCAAGGAATTTGACTTGTTGTTCATTGCTTTCAGTGTACACACACAGAAATACACATAGATACAGCTAAAACCAAGGACAACAAGCTCGACAACATAAACATTAAACTATGTATAGATTTAAATATATATAAAAAGGTATATAGATAGCAACAATAACATTAGTAGGCAGTATGACAATAGTGCAATGGTGCAGAGTGCAAAGGCTGAATTAAATATGAATATAAATATGATTCATATATGTATCATATTGTATATATAAATATGAACAGGTTGCTTTATATACATGAGGTACGTGGATATTACATCATATATAGTATGCACAGTGTGCGTAGATTTGTGCTAGCATCTACCAGCGGGGAGAAGTTGGAACGGGTTGTGTCCAGGGTGCGTCCTGACATTAACTGGCATGGACATGCATTATTTTATACCCTGTGGCAAGTGTGTGTGTGTTGGGTCCAGGACGAGGGGGGGTCATAATTAGCAGTTACTAATTAAACTAAAGGTCGATGTTAACAAGACAGAGTATCTAATTTCTCAGTAGATTTAAATCTGCACACAGACTGCCGGCTGCGAAGACACAAACACACACATACACGCACACAAACCATTACTCATATGTACACAAAAATGGTGAGCTGACATTTCCATTCAGGAGGTGAGGTCACCTTGCTCGTGACATTTTGCACCCGACACTTAAACCGCCCTCTTCTTCTCTTCAGCCACTGCTTCTCATTAATGCTGATAGCCAATTAACACAAGCACGAATTACTAACCTTTTTCATTTCTCCTGCATACCACTAATGACCCCAGTGTGCTCTGCTACTTGTCTTTATCCTTCCTATCCAAAGACACAAGTGAGTTTATTTCTGCGCCTGGAGCCAGAGTTAATGCGGCAGCACTCATGAGGAAGAAGATGAATATAGTGTGTGGTTCTGTTTATTGTCTTAAAGGGCACTGCCACCTACCAGGGGCTTCCATGAAGATAATATCTAGAGGTGAACTTCTCACCCATGTGGACTCTCCGCCAAGCCTGTCTCATCATTTATTTTATGTCTCTCATTTTTCACATAGATGGTGTCAACCTTTATGCGCTAACCCCTGCATCTAACGCTTCAACAGTGTCTCACCATGGGTTCAAGGCAGTAGGCTGTGCTCTGCAGTATGCATGGTGGTGTGTGTGTGTGGGGGGGTGCAAATCAGAAGAGAGAGCTTTAAAAACATCATGAACAGAACTGTTTCCTGTGATTGTGTGATATCTTTGCAGGGGTTTATAAAAAAGACACAATTTCACGAACGATTAACACTACATTTGACGTAGCTTGTAGGAAGCGTCCAGGAGTGTTGTATAAAAGCACTACAACCTCAACACAGTCTCTGCATGCTTTGACACTTTTTTCATTCTCCCACACAGGCACAGAGAAAACGCAGGAGAGACACACAGACGGGGAAGGGAAGATATATAGGGACCAAACCCTGCAGCCGCAAACAATCACTTCCTCAATTAACATTTGATTAGGGTAGATGGTGGTCTAAATCGACATTTCATTAGTAGCAGAGTCAGTATAGCACCATGTCAGCTATGTTAATGGCTTGGCTGGGCTGGAGCCTTGCAGTCACACGCCAACAAACAGGAAATCAGAGCTAGGAGCTAGCCAGGGACTATAATGAAGATGTCCTCCCCCTCTTATTTTACCTGGATGCAACTATTAGCTTACATTTGTGCCTGCCAACATTGTATTTCTTCTGGGAGGTGCATGTAAGGAGGAAAAATAAGGTCTAAATGTGTTGTTTAAACTTGCAGTGTCTGGCCACTTGGGGGCAGCGGAAAACAGCTATAAAAACACAACACTGACGTATCCCATCCATCACCATTTAGCAGTACATTACCATTCATTTGGAGCCTGGCTACCTGGTGAACAGTCCAAACGTCACTCTGTGTGTTGCTAAACCACCACCTCCTGAGGGAAATAATTGGCTCTTGAGCCACTAGATGCTCCACTATGTTCACCAGCGAGTGGCTAACATAAGCTCTGTCCAAAATCACTAACCCGTTCACTCATGTACTACTCCCCATGAAATGCAGTTTTTGACCTCCCTTCTCTAGTTAAAGTGGCTATCATGTTTCATTTCACTCCCATTTCAACCTCATGCACCTCTGAACCCGGGGGCAGCTGCAAATATTAAAATTAGCATTCCAGTCCATTTGCAATTGGGGGCTGTGAGGTATTCTAATCTATGGTGACTGAGGCCATTCCCATTCCCTTATGCAACAATGCTGAATACAAAACTCCCCAAGGGCCCTATGTGAATGTGTAGAAGCTATCCGGTGCTCTGAGCTATGTGAGCAGATATGCGTGTGTGTGTGTGTGTGTGTGTGTGTGTGTGTGATATTATTATTTATTAAAGATAAATTCAGGTGACCTCCTCTGTAAAGATGGGACTGTTCTTAGTTTCTGCCTCAAGGACTATGATTCATAAATTACAAAGTCACAAGTACTGGCTATTTAAAGATGTTTTAAAGTTCTGCTGCTCAGGAATCTGCCCATTGTTTGTGGCAATCATCTAACAACAGCTCCCTCGTGTGGTGAAAAGCTCCTCTACGCCTACTCTTCTGCCTTGATCTTGTCTCCCAAACTGTATTCCACATGATGGAGTTTTACCTTTTCCCGTGTGTGTTAGATATTCCAGCTGAAACTAAAGCAGGTTACAAACACGTCTTACTGTCAGTCTCTGAAGTTGGATCACTCTCACACAATGTCAACATTTGTCCAGACCGCCGAAGATTATTGAACCCAAAATGTCACATTTGCATTCTTTGCCAGGTCCCCTGCATCTCTCTTCTACAAGACACATCCTTTTACCTCCAGGCTAGACATTTGAAGGGATGAAGCATCTCGCCACGGCAAACCTCAGTCGATACATTTTCAGCAAGGCTATGAAGTGAATTCTATACTCAAATCATTCAGAATCCGTCTGCATCAAAAGAAACCAAAACTGCTGTGACTACAAATGAAGGGGAGCTTGTCTTTATTTCCTGTTTGGTTGTAGATCCACTGTTAAATCCGCTGAGGTATTCCTAAGCTTTCTCAGAAAAAACACAGACATAATGTATGACTTCACACAATGACGCCAACAACAACAAGCTAGGAAACCCTCTCCAGCAAGTGCTCAGGCTCTCAGGAATCACAGTTCATATTTCTTCTGCTCTTCCTGGAGAAACCTTGGAAAAAGGAGTCCTTGAGAAGGACGAAGGGTCCGGGACTTACTTCATTCTTCCTGGTACCTCCTGCCCTCCTGGCATGACCTGGATAAGGTCTGATTGCACTGCCCTGCCCTGGGAAAGGGGAAGCCATTAAAAGTCCCGTGAGAAGGACACATTCAAATAGGAAACCGTACAGAATAAACACCGTGAGCGCACCGCCGCGTTCCCATGACCCAAAATGACTGGATGTGTGAGTGTGTATGTGCGTGGGTGTGTGTGTTCAGTGTCAGTCAGATAACCAGGAGTGTTGTGTGTTGACCCAGCCAACTCCCTGTATGAGTTTAGACTACAGCTGGCACTTCCCATGCAGGAGATTTAGACTATGGGATACCAAATGAAGGTAACCACACCTCCACAGCAGCGGGGCCACTACGAAATGTTACCAATTTTAGGAAATTAATCTTCAAATCTTATTGGCAATTTTAGCTCAACTAGATTGCGTTTGCTGACACATAAAAAAGATGCTGAAATCCAAACCAAAGCAACATGTTTTCAGGACTGATTGTGCACTTAAAACACGGCGTGGTCACTCTGAAAACCAATGGCTGCATTATGCAGAGAATCGAGTGTAAGACTTAGGGCTGCAGCTAACAATTATTTTCATCACCGATTAAATTGTCAACTATTTTCTTGATTATGTAAATAAATGTTTGCTCTAAAAAATACCAGAAAATAATGAAAAAAATACTGAAAAAAATGCATATGCCAGAAAATCTACTTAAATGCTAAATCGATTACCTAAATGCCAATTGAAACCAATCCAGTAACTGTGTGTTGCTAACAAGCTGGTCAAAATCAAAGCAATTTTCTCATTTCCTTCATTCTGTAATTGTTAGAAGGTGTGCATTATTGTCAAATCTGTGTTCAGCTCCAGATGTGAGATCAAAGTGTTCTTCCTCTCCGTCAGCCACTGCCCACTGAGAGGCAGTAGAGTTCCAGTGCTGTCTGTTGCTGTAGCCAAGCAAATCATAAAAGCATTCAATATTTCTTGATCTACTACAGGCCAAACCATATTTAATCAAGCCCAAGATGCAGCTAAATAAAACACATCATACCAAAGGCTGCAGAACAGTGCTGATATATCACCGCAATACTCCAAGCCTACGTTCGCAGTACATAAAATGAACATTTCCATCAAAAGTAAAACACACACGTTGTCCAAGTCGTACACTCGCGTTTGATTTACAGCCATACTTTGGAACGATAACAGGTTGCTTTTCATTATTTCAGGAAGATTTACTATGTGAACAATTTCAGCCTGAGGAGCTCAAGAGCACTCATTTCACTTGGTGATGAGCCAGGGCACTTAGCCAGAGGATGCCTACATCATTTTACCCCGCTCCCTCTGCTCTCCAATGGGCAATCTGAGTGAGCGTTGCACTAAACAAAGGTGTATATATTATGAATACATAAGTAAATGTGTGAGAAAGATGGGGGGAGGGGGGGTTAGAACTAAAGGGTTTGGGGGGTTGTTCAAGGAAGCTTTGGTTAAGCCATAATGAAGGCTAAGTCTGAGGGCTGAAGGGTGGGTCTGCCTCTTGGGATAAATGCTAAATAAAGACAAATCCAAGAAAAAGACAGTTACATGAATAGATGAGAGTACGGTCGTGTTTTAGAATAGAGAACTTTACATTTCTAAGGCTGATGTATGATTTTAAAGTATGTAAGTGGGGTACTCTTTCACAATGGCTTCATTTAATTCCTGCCAGGAATCCAAGTAGAGGGTAGGCACAGACAGATTGATAGAGAGTTTACAGGCTCAGTGATGGATATAATAGCATGATTATCTTTATAGGCCTGATGTTCATGCTTGTGTGTGTGTGTGTGTGTGTGTGTGTGTGCGTGCGTGTATGTGTGTGTGTGTGTGTGTGTGTGTGTGTGTGTGTGTGTACTCATATTTCAGTCTGCCTACTTGTGTGTCAGCGCTTCTTTATATGTGAGTGTCTGCATGCATGTATTGTGTGTATATATCAATGGGGATGGGGGTTGTCACTGAAAGCATGGTGCAGATTAAAAAGGGGGAGTGTGCAAAGGAGTAATGACAAGAAAGAGGGAGCCGAGGGTTCCCAAGGCAACCTGCTGCTCCCTGGCCCTTGCGAGCTGGCGTGGGGGGCCCTGTCTCATCTTGTGTTGTGCCTAAGCACCTGCACACTGTTTGCACAGGCAACAGTGATTATTTTGATGATCTCTTGGCTTGCTAGAAGCCCACATCGCAGGCCATATCCACTGATCTAACATCTCCCTCTAGATGTCATTCATTTATTCAGCTGGAAATGTGTTGAAGAAATGCCATACACACACAGACAAGAAAAACCAGCCCGGGAGTAGAGAAACAATCAGAGCGGACCCTGAGTCCACACATAGCCTGACAGTTGCGACATTCTTGGCGTAACCTTAAGCGATGAATCCCCGATGATGTGTCGCAGCCTAATTTCTACACCTCTCATCAAAGTAGGGAGTCTCAGCGGGAACTTGGCTGGAAGGATTTAAGTCGACAGCGTTTGTTGGGGGAAATGAAAGCAACGACGGCATTTGGTGGATCACAGTATAAAAGTGGGGCAAAAATCAAACACTTGAACTTCAGGTCACTGAATCACTGGCTATGTGTTTCTGTGCTGATCTGAAAGATGAATAACAGCACAATCACCCCTGGATTGTCATATCAAACTATTTAAAAAACACAAACAGGCCATAAATAACAATTACACTGCACGACTGAAGTGAAAGATGGCGCCACAGAGGTTTTTTCTTTGAATGGCTGGCACGTAACACCTAAGTCACAGTCGAACAAAGTATTTTCAATCTGTTCAGTCTGTCAATCTGTTGCATATGAAATACTGAGGTATTTCATTTTTGCAGCTACATGAATGCGCCAAACTATGGAATTTCATTCTAGCATTAGCAAATTGTACTTAATAGAAAACTGTTGCTTATTAATGCATTCAGCAAGATTAGCATTTATTCTGAGATGTGTTTTTTTTTTGTCCCCATGATGAACATAAGTCCAATATTCACTCTTATTTTAGCTCTGTTTTCCTCTCCACCTACTCCTGAGAGAAATAGCTAGCTCTTTAGCGGCTAAATGCTCCCCTATGTTCACCAGCTAGTTGCTGACATGGCGAGAAAAGCAAAACAATAACGATCTGAAAGAAGCTACAACGCACTGTAACACTGATGGGAACTGCAGAGTTAGCTAATAATTATTTGTGAGTTTGTCACTACAAAGGACCCCTCTTAACGTGCACATAGTAATTTAATCCATTGTTAATATAAAAATATTGAAGCACCTTTAATTTATATTTGACATAAGGTGCATAGGCCTGTTAAAAAAAACGATGATTATTAGCTGAAACACCAGCAAGCTACTGTCTACACACACGCAGTCACACACCCTTTACCCCTCCTGAAGACCTCTGCGTTTCCTGTTAGTCCCAATAACGCAAGAACAAGCAGCTCTACTTCCTGGCTGGTGAGGAAGAAACCACAGTCTGGTCACACGGTGCTCACCACTTACCCCTTACCCTCCACCCCACTCTCCCTCCCTCTCTCCCTCCATTCCTTCGCACTTCTCTCCCTCGCTTTCAGCTTTTCTCCCTCAATCACTATCTCTCTTATGTCATTGACTTCTTCCTTACTTCTCTCACCCTCCACCTTCCACGCAGGCCCACACAGCTTCATACTGTTGAAATAAAACTCCGACTACCTCTTGCAGGAGAAGGCGCACACGCACATACACAAACAAACAAGCGCACCATTTTCTCACTGGAGGCAGGATGTTCCTCAGATCGACGGATATTTTTACATGTCACTGACATGGTTTGACAGTACAAAAACACAGCTTCTATATTTACACCCTGTGTTTATCTCCTGGTGTGGAAAAAGGATGTTGAAGTTGTATTTAACAAGACAGCGATGGAGAATTTGACTGGAGCCATTGGTGGAGGGAAAGATAATGAGAGGGAATAGAGATAGAGAGAAATAAAAGGATGCAGACAGTCGATTTTCAATGTGCTGTTGTGGTAATGTACAGGGAAAGTGATCTACGCTATACTCTCCTCCTGAAAATGGCCACTCAACACCCCAAAACTCTTTTACAAATCATTCATTCAAAGCTCCAGAGCACCATACGGGAACTTGCTGATGCAGTTCCAGAACAAGTGCCGACAAAGTAGTGCACTGTGCAGTTATGTGTCCCCACAGACGTGTTACAGCATCATTGTCTGGCTGTGAGCGCTGTGCTCTTTGCTCGTGCACCCCGTGGCGTGTCCCATTAGTGGTCTCTAGCAGGCCACAACTCATTCCCGGCACGAGCCAAAATACTGCATTATTAATCAGCCTCGCCTGTTTACCCTGTGCGATCAACCTTCAAAGCAACCGGTATGATATGGCCACACACATAAACCCGGGCATCAACGCATTCACTCTGCATGTACACACACGTTATTTACTCTCCACTATAATACCCCGAGGCCCGAAGCCCTATGGGGAAAAAAAAATTGGTGCTCTGGTTACGGGCAACAATGGTGGCATTTAATATGGGTCATGGTTACTAGGCAACCACAAGCCGAGTGGACTGGTGTTGGATTACTGATCGTTTCATAATTAATTACGGATTATGAATAATTGATTGAGAAGTGTTGGGTAATTTACAGTCGTGTGTAAATGGGAGCCACTCCACTGCCTTACCCTCAGCATGTGTGTGTGTCCACATGCAAATTATATGTATGTATGCACACAGCTAGCATCTCTAGCGGTGTGTTTAGTGGGTGGTATTTATAAGAAGAAAATGCATTTTTTTAAAGTTTTCCATGCAATCATCTCTAATAATAAGCTCACCATTATGCAGAAATCTCTTGATTTTCAGCTTTGTTATTTTTTTGTGAAAATGAAAACATGGAACACTGTTAGTTGCAGTTTGTGGTTTATTTCTGCAACCAAGCCAGATCATCGTAAGTCCAAATGACATGGGTCGGAAGAGAAAATCCGCCCAGTTTCTCTCTGTTTTTCTCTCTCTTTTTTCTTTACATGATATGAAGTTATAACAGGACAACGTTGGTCTGGATGTTGGCATGGAGGCATCAGTGATTGGCTGGTGAGAGGGGTTTAGAGAAGCATGTGTGTGTATTAACAGATAGAGAGAGTGTTAGAAAGAGAGGGAAAAGAAGAGAGGAGGATGTAGGTGAGAGGTAGATAAGCGGTGCGTAGGAGTCTGAGTGGGCCGAAGAGAGAGGGAGCGAGAGGGAGGGATGGCGCTGAAAGCAGATCTGGACAAAAGGACCAGCCAGGAGAGAAAACTGTCCTTTATTTCTTATTTCAAGCTGAATCTAAAATGCAAGACTAGTTTTTAAAAACACTCACTTGTGTCTGTGACCAGGGATTGGGATAGCTAACTTCAACATGTCTTACACTAGAAACACATTATGCATGCATGCATGATTTTAAAACATGATTAACCTTGCATAATTTACAGAGAGATGCTGTTCTGGAGGTGACCAGTAGGGGTCAATGACCATCACAAAGTCCTCGTACAAAATGCAACAGCCACTGTGGGTGTGCAACTAGCAGAGGGTGAAGGACAATGGCCTTGAGAAGAGGACAGATAGATAGACTAATGGCCAATTGTATAATCTTTCAAGTTGTCTATCCTCTAGCACTACAACCTGTTACTATGGAAACACAAGAGATATGTCTAAAATATGATTTGACATTGGCATTATGGGTAACTAGAATGGTATGAGGCTCACAAAGAATCTGAGAAAGAAAGATGTGCAAAACAGGAGAAAAAAATAGTTGCATATCCATACCCAGAATTCTATGTTTTCCTAAAAAGATGGTGTATTTGACATGACAGCTGTGGTATTTAAGGATAAGAAGCTGTTGAACAGTACAGCTGCTACTACATGTCATTATGCCTGCACTACTTCTGAAACAGCAGAAAACACCAAATAGTGTTCAGGAAGGGTCTAAAAGGTTAAACAGATGAATAGAAATGGAGGAAAGAAGAGAAGAAAGAAAGGGAGGGGGGTTGTGGAGGAAGTAACGGAAAGAAATGGACACCAGTATCTGTGGTATGAGAGGGAGATGCATAAAAGCAGGGAGGGGAAACAAGAGCGGGGGCTGTCAATAGAAAGTAGAGGAGAGAGGTGAAAGAAGAGAGGTGAATTACTGCAGTATCATTTCCCTCCTTCGACCCCCACCATTATTCCTTTAAACGCCCCTCTCTCCTGGACTCATACAAACACACACACAAAATAATGGGCTGGCTTCTTGTTATGAGCGCTTGGCGATTGTAAAGATCATACACACCTCTATGATCTATAACGGGGGGCGGGGCTGAAGGGGAGGGGGGGTTGTAAGACTCAGACACGCAGGTCCCTATCACGTTTCGTCATTAAGGTGTACAAGTGTTTGTGTCTAAGGCTGATGGTCAACAGGGAGGAGGAACACAACGGACCAGCTGTTGACAACATCTGCAGGTGACCTTTTCATGATGCAAAGTGTGGCTGATTACAACATAGATGGACAACGTTTGAGACAGAACTAGTAATGCTTTTGTTAAGTCCAAAGACAGTCTGTAAGGAAATAGAACAAACAGAAATACAGAAGGTTAGGGGACCTTTGTTGTCATAGTGACAATAATAAACACAACATTGACTGTCGGTTGGAAACGGGAAACAATCAGCGGTCTCCTGTGTTAAAGTCAGGTGTTTTGTTTACCCATTTACCCTGACCTCCTCCCTGCGCAGACTTTGTCATTCTATAACAACGCACCTGACTTTCTCCTTTGCTCCTGTCGTAATTGCTACATCTGCAAAAGGGCTTTGTCATTTGAATGTGAACATACTGTATGTCGTTTTAGGGCTCAAACAAGTGATGCTGTTGTTCTTCTTGGGAGGATAGTGTCGACAAGAAACACAGCAAACCGATGACTAGAAAAAGGGAGCATGTAAAAGGAGAATAAGACCGGCCCCAGGATTGACCCTTGAGGAACTCGATGGGTCATAGGAGCGCAATCAGACACTTTGTCAGCAATAGACAAATAAATGGCAATTTCGTTTGCAGGAAGAAAACCATTCTAAGGAACAAAGAGATGAAAGATGTGAACAGTAGGAGGAACTGAGTACTACTCTCCCCTGCTGTCACTGTGCTTGTGAGTAAAACTCTTACTGTCACACCAAATGACAAATAGTGGATATGTGTGTCAGAGGATGTTGCTGCAGGCACACATAAATAATAATAAAATTAAGATTCAGCTTTAGAAATAAAACAAGAAACATTGAAGGGAGCAATCAACTCATCTCAGAAAAACCTCTGATAGGATGGGGCTCAGGGTCCAGGTAGGGGGTCAGTTGGTGTAAAAAACAAGCTGTGGAGGGATGAAACATGTTTGAAGCGAGGTGCAGGAGACATGTTTAAATTTACCGAGCAGTAGTAAAGCTGCAAAGGGTCAAAGTACAGATATAAAATAGCCTGGCAGCTGAACTGCAGGCCGCCTGCTGCTGTCTCCACTTGTGTGTGTCGTGCGTGTTTGTTTATTAGCAAGGATTTGAGTCTGGGTTAATGGGCTAATAGGGTTAATGGGCTAATACACTGTGGACACCCAGTCCATCATGATGACTATGTTAGGCAACGGGTCTGTTAGGTAATATTCAAGTACTGACTCAAAAGTCAAATCAAGTTTATTTATAAAGCACATTTAAAAACAACAGCAGTTGGCCAAAGTGCTGTACAATCAAAATAGTGAGAACCATAAAACACAATATAGACACATATACAAAAGACAATGATATAAATAATGAATGGATAATAATAATGAAAAATTAAAAGAGCATCTCTCATACTGAATTAAAAGTCAAGTCAATGAAAATATATTTTAAGATGGGATTTAAAAACAGGCAATGTAGGTGTAGCCCATAGAGATGTTCTAACTTGTTGTGGGAGGGTCCTGCATGAAATCGAGAAGAAGGATGACTCCGCCTTTACCATAGAGTGGCTTTGTTTATCTCTAATGAGCAGGCTTGCTAAGCACGTGCGTTGTGTGAGTGTGCCTACAATGACACTGACATCCTGCATCCTCCATGCTCATCTGCTTCTACAACCTATTAATTAGAGCGCTGCTATCTCAGAGCCCGTGTCGCTCTCCCTATCTCACTTTGGATAAACAATCTCTCTCTCTTTCGATCTGTCACTTTGATTCAGAGAAGATTGCTTTTTCCCTTTCATTTCAGTGGGCCTCCTCTCTGTATCTTTCATTTTCATTCTCTCAGATAGTCATAGTTTGTCTCACAAAAACCATGCAGACACGTGCATTCAAAAAGGAAGTTTTTAGTTTAAGATTTTTCTGTAGCTTTCTTTCTTCCTTTCTACATTATTTATTTATTTATTTATGTCGTTATTTCTTTCTTTTTGTCAGTTTGTTCTTTCTTTCTCTCATTCTTTCTTTCGTTTTTTCTTTCTTTCTCACAAAGGTTGAGAGATAACAGCATGACTACCACAAGGTTTACTGGCATAGTCAGGAAGGATATACCTGAATAAACATGCACTGTGTGTATATGCATGTGAGTGTGCAGACGTGCACATACCCACACATTAGTGCAAAAGGTAGTTTCACTCTTTTTACACGTGTGTGTGCATATCTATACATACAGTGTGAGGTGTGTCTGTTGCTGCTTGAATGCATAATGTATGTACTACATTTCTAGGGGTGTGTTGTTAGTGTATGTGTGTGTGCGTGCGTGTGTGTGTGTGTGTGGGGGGGGGGGTGAGTGTGTGTATGCCCATGAGTGCTTGCGTGTGCTTGTAATTTAGCAAGGGAACATGGAGGCTCATGAAGGGGCAGGACCCAGGGGAGCCATCAGGCTGAACTCGCTGTTCCCGGGACGTGCCCTGGGAAGAGACCCGATGTCACTCGGATAAAAACAACACACACGCCCTGTCAAACACCAGGGAGGATGGATGGATGGAGACAGGGCAGGGGAGCGATAAAAAAGACGGAAAAGGGAAGAATAATGGCCGCCAGAGTGGACAAAGACGGAAGACAAAGAGAAAGAGAGAAGGAAACGGGACAAAGAGAGATAGGAAGAGATGGAGAAAGACAAAGGACAAGAAAAAAGGGAACAGTGTGCAACCTATGCTCCCCTGGAAATAACACGTCATGACTTGGCAGAGCATGGCAGAGATTCTGATACTGTAATGTTTTATAGCAAAACCTCACACTTGAACCCCTGCTGCATTATCCCCAGTGGATGGCTTGGCTGACATATAATGAATGAACGACAGACGTGTGATTAATCACAGATTAAATTAGTGTTACACTTCAAAGCCATACTGTAAACATGTCATGAGTCAAACGTCCTTTCTGTGTTTGTTGCTGAACTCTTTCAATTGGAAAGAGAAGAAAAATCATGCCTTAAATCCCAAATGCAGCCCGCCCCGCCCCTTCCAAATCATTTTGCACGGTGTGAAGTATCAGCACAGCAGCAGCAGTCCAACAAGTATAAAAAGCAGGCTTTGGCGACAGCTGAGTTGGATAATGTGGCAGCTCAAGCTGAGTCGATTCGCTGCTGTCGCTCTCACACATCTCTCTTTATCACCGACGTGCCCCGGGATAAATATAAAGGCAACATCTGTGGAGCATTCACCCTATATGCTGACTGAAAAGATTTACAAGAGACATATTGGATAGATTTAATATTAATATGCAGACTAATGTGAAAGTTGAAGCTGAGCTTGGAAGAATCATATTTTAGGCGGCTATCTTAAATGTGTGGCTCTAATTTAGTTTTATAAACCAGTGTTTTCTGCACTGCTGCTCTGCATGAGTCTTTGCCACCCACTGCACCCCAATTACAGAGACTTCCTAATGGAGATCCTCTTGTCTCTGCTCTCTTATCCTCTACTGCTCCTCTGGGATGAGGCCTCATGTGAGACCGTGTGTGTGTCTGTATGCTGCGCTGCTATACTGTATGTATGCACTGTAATTGGATAGGACTAATTTACACAAGCATCCTCGGGGCTGTTCATTACAGGTTGCACCGTATGATCTGGCGACCTGGTTACTCCAACTGATATTTGACCCGTTGCGGTGGTGTGTCTTGTGAGCCACCTCATGTAAACAGCAGGTCAGCCAAAACAGCATAATCAGACATTTGTCATTTTAGTGGAAACCATAGCATTTTTATTTATCCTTCTATCATTTTCATTTTTCAAATGGTACACACTGTGAGCCAATACTATACTATATACTATACTATACTCAATATACTGTAATATACTACAATTATATTATATTGTGCTGTACTATACCTTAATATACTGTATTATTCTATATTATACCTTACAATACCATATTATGACAATTCTATACCTTACTGTACCTTAATATACTGCCAAAATAAAGCCAATTTTGCATATATTTGTTTTTAATGACAGATTTATTAAGAGTGATATTTATAGAATGTACAGTATTCTACTTTATAGAAAGTGACAGAGATCAAAGCCTGACTCTCTTCATGCCTTCAAATCTTCTCAAATCATTGCACTGGTTTCAAATTAAGGGGATATTATTGAGAGAACACCACCACACCAGCTGTTGGATCTCAGGGTTGGCGGTGATGGTCTCAATATTGCCCTTTGTTTTTATCCCCATAATTAAATTGTGTAAAACTTGTTTTTGCCACTCAAGATTAAATTTGATGAATCGGTATCCTGTCAGTCATTTTGTAGATGATCTTGTTTGACATCTGTGAAGCCTGCTGTTGTTTCCGAGTTGATGCTCATTACCTCTACACTACTAAAACTCCGTCAGTGAGGAAAAAACACCCTGATTCCGTGTAACTAGGTATGCTGTGAGCTACAGGAAAAGTGATCAAAGCCTCTTCCTTTTCTCAGACATCAAACAGCGACGGGATATTTACTGCTTTGTTTGGAACGGGGGGCAGAGGCTCGCATCATTAGAAGCAGAAAGGAAACCAGGAGCACTTTACTTACACCGATAAACAAAAAGATGTGCGAAAACAACATGCCACAGTAAATGGACTGATCCTACTGTCGGCCAGCTTTAGCTGAGTGTTTGAAGCATGATTTAATACAGACAAAAACACAAAGGTGTGTCAGAACAGCAGAAAATGGGTGAGAGTATCAGATTTCCAGGCCACCTCCTGCATGAAACTTGCCTTCATCACATCCCATTACTGGAGCATCTCCAAGCCTATATAAGCTCGGAGCTTGTTTTTATCTTATTCTTTATATGATGGCCATCTAAACACGCACTATAAAAACACAATCAAGCAAAGGCACAATAAACAAAGCTCTATTTCAGTCTCGTTCCAAAAGAAGCATATGGCCAGTATTTGTTTAATGGATGACTATCAGTAAAAACACACTGATAAAACATCTAATAAAGTCCATTAAGCGAGGCAGACACCAGCAGGAACAGTTGCTTTATGGCTTGAGTGTGCAGTTAAACCACACCTGTGTGTTTTTCCAGGTAGCAATTAAAGCCTAGAGTGACCACTGCAGTTGGTTCAGCCATGCCATTTTATATTATTATTGTATATATAGACATGACAGGTGTTTCATTATGTCAGCATCAGTGGCTATTGTTTTACTGGACGAGCGACAGTCACAACAATAAAAAACAGAAAGGAGAGACAATAAGCTTCTTCTACCATCCTTAATAAAATTAAGTGTTTTCTATACTCTATTTCAGTTAACATTCAGATACATGCAGCAGATACATGATATTCTAATTAGGGGGTGGATTACTGGGACTTTCTCAACTTTTAAAATAATAAAAAATTACATAATTTGAACACTCTCTGTGCGTCAGGACATTCTCAAAAATATGTAGTTTACTTTTAAATGAGCATAAATGGGATATATAGGATGTCTTGTATGATGCGCATAGATATCAGCACTTCATTAATACACATGTAAGATCAGTGACCAGCAGTTTATTCTTAAACAGGAATAAAATATTCTGTGGCCGCTGCCGTCTGATTAAAACATGCCATCTGTTAGAGATTACAAGTCAGGACTAGCTAAGCCATGGTAGAGTCATCTTATCACCTTTCAATTTTTTCTATTTTATGACCATTTATTTTTGTTTAGCCACCCAAAATGTTCAACCTAGCTCTGTCTGGTCCTCCCTGTCCAGTGCTGTTCTGGCAACAGTTGGGGAGCTTGGCTGCAGTGGCCATCTCCTCATCCAGATGAATAGTGGCCGTTCCAACGATCAGTTGTAGGGTGTCTGGGCCCGGGGCCCCGGGCCCCAGCTGCCATCTCAGCTTCATAGTCAGTCTGCTGAGTGTGAATATTCATTTAGCTGGCCACGTAATCACAGGCTCACCGGTGTTTGTGTTGCTGCCTCAGGGGCCCATTCAAACACATGAGGTTCAGTCTATTGCCAGCAAACAATGTAACATGTTTTTAGAATGTGTCTCTTATGAGCACTACATCATTGTGTGATACACATCGTTTCAATGAAATCATTAAATAATAGTACATCATACCTCAGGATATTGGCTCATAGTAACTGCAAATTTTATCTGCGCCCCTGGGATGTTGTCTAACGGAAAATGAGAAAGAAAACCATGAATTTCCAGGCATAGCTAACATTATGGTAATGTTGTACAGTACGTACACACACTGTGCCTAAACTCTCCTGGAAAAGTTCACCACAGAATTTCACCAAAACCATGGTGGGAGCTGGCAGGCCTGACAGGAACCAGAATAAGTACCTCTGGGGCTTTTTGGCCCTCGTGGGGCTTCATGATCCTGCAGGCCTGGATGGCACAGGGATGATGAACCGCCTCAGCACCCTGCTCTACTGAACCAAGTAATTCCCTGCCAGTTGGAGGCTTATGGAGCAACTCTGCTCCCTGGGAAGACGTCTTTCACAGCTATAACACCGACAAATCACTATTTTCATGGCTTGACTTCCCCTCCAGAGCCAGGGCTCTTGCCCTCATGGTATACTTAGGGAGAGGGTTAATTCCCGGGTGTCTTTTGCCCAATGCTGTTAATAAAATTGAGACCTCTGACTGGGCAGGGGGATAGGCGTTAGACCAGATGGTCAAATGCCCACAATTTGCTTTCCTCTGCAAATTAGGTTGGATGAAATTAAGGCAGCTGCTGGAGAACCGTGGGGAATTAGGAGGATACTGGAAGCCGACATGTATTGATTCCAACCATCAGGGACACACCAGTTTCTAGTAAACTTCAAGAAAATTCAACTTAAGAAAATGTCAAGAAAATTAAGAGCCTTGCAGTTCCGATGTTACCGTATGTAATCCCCTAGATCTCTCAGTGTCCAATTATTCCTCTACACGACAACGACAGCTTTGCAGATTTGCAGACAGCTCCTTTGGTATTGTATGCCATGTTTGGATAATTCATCCAACCTGTTTAGGTGAACATACCACAGAGAGCAAGTGTGGTATCTTCTTTCCTTTCCAGTGGGCTCCTTTTCGTCCCCTCCTCCCCTCTCTCACAGGGCAGCAGTGAGTGGGGGCGCTCGTGGTGGTAGAACGGATCCTCCAGGTGATCGAGTTTTCAGCCAAAGCACCTTGAATAATTAAACATGTGGTGGGCGAGCCTGCTCAAGTTTCGTGGTTGATTCAGATTACCATGTGTATACAAACAGATGGAGGCACGTACGTAGACACACGTACCCTCTGCTGCGTAAAGTACACGCGTGCGCACAAACACACAAATACAAGCACACTTCTCGGTATTGCCAGGCTCTTGGCTCTGCGGCTTTGTGGGAGGCTATCTCACACTATTATCTGGCTGTATGGACCAGCTCCCTCCCTCACTATCTGCTGTACAATCAACTGTGGCTTCAAAACAACTTAATCCCTCTGACTGGCACACGGCGCTGTGTTGTTGCTATGCCGGCTAGATGTCCTGCACCAGGGTACAATTTCACACCATTGTATCCCACTCAGCCCGGTAGTTATGTTTATCCTTAAGGGTATTGTGGAAATGCATTTTTCCCTATGAATGACCAACAGCACTTCACGGATGATTTAAACATACACGCTCTGGATTTCTTGTGCCAAGCACAGGAACTGGGAGTCATGCAAATGTAAAAGAAAAAAGAAAAGGTTTTTCACATAGTGCTAGGGTCCCTGTCACTTTAAGATGCTCCTTTTGCTCTGATAAACTACTTTCTGACGTTTTTAGCGTATGACTCTTTACAGCCAAACAATGTTTTATGAAAACTCTGGAAAAATAAACATTTTTGTGAAGCAGAAATGTTTTTTCTTCTTTCAGTCTTATGAATCATCTTGCAACCCCTTATATTGAGCCCCACTGCTGTAACCGACATCCTCTGCTCTTTTATCTCACTTTCTTTCTTACTCCAGTTTAAGCGACAGCAGTCTTTCCCATCAAGCCAAAAACAGAGGACTTAATCTCTATTCTTACCTATGACATGTCATCAGTTGTGGAAGAGGTTTTCATATTCCTAAATTAGTAAAAGTAAACGTAGCAATACCACACTATAAATATACTCCAGTTAAAGTAAAAATGCTATAAGTAAACGTGAAGAAATATAACAATGTCCTCATTATTAGAAATTGTCATTTATTTTAATGATGTATTTGGCTAATGGCTAATGTATATGTTTATATGCTGCTAGATTGTTTAATCTATGATATTGTATTCTTTTTACAAACTGTTTTATGCTTTATATGAAAAAACTACATTATTTTCCCTCTGACATGGAGTACTTGAAGTATAAAATAGTATAAAATGGAATGGTCAAACCACTCTAAAATATTAAGTATCAAAGCGAAAAGAAAAATACAGAAAATAAATAATTTGTTCTGAATTTCTCACATGGACACTTTAGATCTTTCCCTCGAACAAAAAGAGGAGAAAACCTAATGATATGGTTCCTCCTTCCTGACTGCATCCTGCTGCGTCACATGGCAGCCTGGCTTTCATCACCTCTCTGGGCTGTGATACTGGGTGATGTCACACACCTGGCCGGCCTCTGCCGCCACCGTGACACCGGATCATGTTTGGCATGGCCTTGGTGCTGTTCATGGATGTTGGTGCAAGTGTAATGTGACAGCTCGTTCCTTTCACATGGCATCCGTCTGATGTCGTCTCTGCGCACGCTGATAGGTTGATGCTACTCAGTTACAGAACTGTTCACTTGCCAGGACGCAGGAAAACGCAGATCCCTTTGGATCACTTCTGCCAATTGAGTTGGATCAGGTGTTGGTGGCTGCTAATTTTGCTATACATTGCTTAGAACATTCTGCGAGCGGCCTGTGATCTCATCGTCACTTTGATTCATGTTTTAAATGTCATGAAAGAGGTTCCATAGTTCAACATAGTTCCAACACTAGGACAATAGCAATACAGCCAGCTTATAGTTCATAGATCAGTACAGTCATGATATCTTTACACTGAAAAAACTGATTCTGACCTCTTTTACATGTTTTAATCTATCTTATTTCATTGATTTTAATGTGTAATTGAAACCTACTTTTCTTTTTTAGTTAATTTGAAAATGCACTGCTCTTGTTATTTTTTTTTAAAACAAGCCAGTTTCACTCAATTAAAAGTGATTAGAAAAAATATGTACAATTCAGGTTCCACATACTGTCCTGTCTGAGTGTGGGCACACACATGCCACCATTTTAGGTGGCACCATTTTCTCTCTCGCTAACTCAGCAGCTCCCTAAAGGCTCTCCATTATCAGTAAGTAAGTAATTTATAACTATGGGTGTATTATATTTTTACTTAAAAAGGGTTCTGTTAACACTTTAAAAATTATAGAAAAATAAGCAGATAACTAATACTTAGTAGTATAGAAGAAAATGGGGAATGCGAAAATACAGATACCATACCTGTACAAGGTAATACAATGCAAATAGAACTGCAGCAAATACCACTTACCTATTAAGGTTGTGTTCATAAAAATGATCAATTTGAAAAAGTGAATACATTAGCAGCTGATACAGAGTAACATTAGAATTCATTTGATGTGGTGTTTGTGTTCACCTGATGAATATAGATCCAATATTTACCATCCTTGTATCTCTGGTTTGAGCTCCACCAACATCTGAGAAAAATATCTGGCTCTTTAGCTGCTCAATGTTCCGATTTCTTCACTAGCTAGTCTCTAACTGTATCTGTCTTATGTTTGGTGCAAGGTATGTAGTGCAGAGTGGGTTTATCAGAGATTGTCTGGAGGTGTTTCTGGACAGAAATTAGCCAAAACATCTGGCAATCTTGCAAGAGGTAAATATGTGTACACACTGTATACAAATTGTCAAATACACTGTGGAGCAAACTTTATGAAAATGGCCTAGCACCATATTAAACCCCATTTATTTGCAAAGTGCAGGGCACATTTCTAAAGAAATCTGATGATGTCTTAATGAGACAGTAGTAGCATACATGTTAGAGAAGCAGGCTTGTGACCGTGCCTTGAGAAAGGGATTTAATCAACAATGGCCAGCAAATCGGACTGCGGTTGTACTAGCAGCTTCCAGGTGTGAACAGTGAAGAAGAGAGCATCAGTGAAACTTCCTGGATAAGTTGAAGTTAAAGCAGTGCTGTCGCCCTACACATTCAGACCTCTGGCATTTTATGAAAATTCTTTCACAATTCACTAACATTCTTTAGTTAAAGGTGAAGTCACTTTGCATTTACCTTGGTGAGGATGATGGACATCTCTGTGGTAAATCAGTGTAACTGCATTTGCCAGTCGCATGTACTGTCTTGTATTAAAGAAAATGTTTTAAGATCCTAAGCCCACTAGTTATTACAAGGTAGGGAATATGGTAATGACACGTGTTTCACCACTGTCGTGATTTTCATTATTAGGGTAATACGTTAGTCCATCATTCAATCCTTTCTGACTTCTGGCACTCAGCCTCAAGCTCAATGATTATGTATTAACAACACATATCTTTAAAAACACCTCACTATTATATATAATTTTACAAAGTACACAAAATTACATATATTTAGGGATTCATATGTATGTGAGCAAGATAAAAAAATGTTCATACAGTAAAGTTTATATCATTAAAATTAAATATATTGTATAAATACATGTTTTCCTTTTTCTCCTATTTACTTTAAATGTACAGGACATCAAAGGAGATGAAGAAGAGAGAGACCTGCAGAAATCCACCATGATTGATGATGTCATCAACAAGGAGGGTGGAGGAACTGGACGTTATGATGACATTGGCATTTATGTAGGAGAAATCATTCGACACGTTGGATCTGTAGCCCGAGCTTGCGCAATGATGATGGGAGTCATCTCTGCATTGAACATGGCTTACCCCAAAGAGCTGCGATACTACAATTAATTCGTTCAGAAAGTACAGAGGGATGCAAATGGATGGTGAAAGGCTTTCCCCAAAAGGCCTTGGATTGGACTAAAGAACAAAATCAGTGCTGGACTGTAGCAAGTTGCTCTTGGGAGCCCTGTTACGCTGCCTTGTTATTTCTGGTTTTACAGAGAACATTTTCTATGATGTGAAATGCAGCTCCAGAAGATGAAGCAAGCTGAAGAACAAAGTGGTACACAGCCACTGGTTAAAGCTGTAAAATAAAGTTTGTGGAATGTTCACTTTAAATTAAAATTGTAACCATGGACATTGGTGCTTGTTTTGTGAGAAAGTGGGTGTTATATTTGCTCAATGTATTTTTTCAATGTAAATGTTAGCTGGTTATTGTAATCTCAGCATTACCTCAGTGTTTTTTGTAATGGATGGTACTGATACATTTTGTTATACAATGTCAAGCTACACAAGAAATGGTTACCACTGAGTTACATTTCTGTCACTGTTGTTTGGGAGAACAAACACTGTGTCTAGTCCCAGAATCTCATGAGAATGCGAGATTCTGAGCAGAAGCTTTTATATTAAGGGGTTACTAATGTAATAAAGGTTACAGGTAATACAAGTTGCCCTTAAAGTGGCATAATAAAGTGAAAAGTTTGTTTGAAAATATATATTTGCTTTATCTGTCTGAATATTACATTTATTGAAAGTTAAGATACTAATAATAGCGAAATAATGTTTAATTAGATTAAACTGAATTTTAACATGTATAAATGAAACCATTACATTTCTTTGAATTTACCAAAAAAAAAAAGAATAATAGTAATATAGATTACATAAATTATTTTAGTACAATGAACATGGCTTTAGTTGGGATTTTTGAAGAAATTAGAGTAAACTCTACTAAAAGTAGTTGAGCTAAAAATTATAAATATAATTGATCTGAAATTATTCAAAAACTGAAAGGCACTCAAATTAAAAAATAATATTTGGATTTAGACACATTTATTTCATGCAACCACTTGACATAATAAAATTCAGTTAATTCAACGCAACATTTTTTTGTGTGTAACAAAGCAAGAAGAAAATAAACTGTGAGTGTGGTACAGAATTCCTTATTTATTCTTTCTTCAGTCTACAATGTGCAAGCACTGTGTTGTTCCAAGTTCCAAGCCAACATGGGCAAGAAGCCCTAGAGTTGCATGACAACTAAGCAAACTTTATCTGCTGACGAAGACTGTGATTTGGTAAAAAAGCTGCAGAACAAATGAGGAAATGAAGCTTGAGCTGAGATTGTTTTGTCAACTGCTGTTTCCAAGGACGAATAATAAACTGTCCAGCTCAAGATAGGTTTCTGTGCAATTTGCAAATAATAGAATAGTGTCAATAAAAAAAATAAAAACGCTTTTTTACAAGCAAATATGTAGCCACATAAAAACTGAACTGGACTGAGTTGGACATTTTTGTTAGGCTGTTAAAATGTTCAGGCAGCAGTTAAGCTCTCTGACAGCCCACAGTGTTAATGAATGACATCAATTGCACCCAATAGCATTTTTAATGCCTTCAAAGAAAAATTAGCAGATTTAAATTTTTACATTTTAACAGATTCAGTTAATATTGCAATATGCATACGTACTATACCCTATCCAACACCATAACTTACTGGTAATTTTATTTTCCAGACCTGTGCACGCTCCATGCTGTCACACAGACAGGATGACAGAGCCGAGTGGTTTACACCTGGTAAGAAAACAACCATTGGCTTGAATGTTGCAATGGGTATGGGAGAGCCTCTGGGCTCCCACCACCTGCTCCATTTCTCACATTCTGTCACACCTTAGGGGACATATCTCATCCGGTCCACAACCCAATTACTCCACAACACGTTTAACTGCCATCAAACGCTTCACAGCGGGGGTGCAAGGGAGCCGCACGGAGCCGGGCTGTTGCCATGGCCACTGTCACTCAGCAGATTTCCAAGAATGGAAAGAGATACAGACAGCTCTCTGATTGGTTGTTGTACTATTGTGACCAGCAGAGACAGGAGCAGTACTCACAACAATCACAGACACTGTTGTTATGCAATTGAACAATTAGAATATGCACTTTTGTGAATACTGGCTGGTCTCACTTGTCAGATTGGAAGCATCTGTGGAAGTATTGGAAGTATCTCTCCCTCATTTGCATATCAGACAATCCATGAATTAACACCAGCTCCCTCATATGATCTGCGAACGTGAAAGTAAAAGGGGAGAAATTTCATGTAAGAGCAGAAAGCTGTGTTTTGCAGTATTGTGTTTTTAAGTGAGACAAAAAGAAACAAACAAAATATTATCCCTGGAGTTATTCCTCTTAAAGTGTGTAAAGTTTGGTAAGTATGCTAGTAAGTAAGCTCAGTTAGAGATACAGGGGAAACAGAGACATGCATAGATATAGGGGAAGAGAGAATGAAACGTCACCAGCGGTCGGTACCACACACAGTGAGGTTTTCCACTTGGACAACAATCAGACATGTGTGTCAAAGGCAGCTGATAAGATACCTACGTGTCTCAGCCAAAATCTTGTCTTTGTGTGGGATAACCAGAGAAAAATGTTTGCGTGCACCACAGTGCTATCGCACCAAAGAAAAGCTAAACAGAACAGAGATACTTTTTAAAATATTATTTACATATATGGTATATATATTATATATGTATAAATATTATTATCTACATTTCAAAATAAATGTGAAGTATAATGTGAACATAATAGCCTAAAAGAAATGTGGATTCCAATGGGCTGAACGAATATAGTTACTGTATGTGATGTTTGTAATCCTTTTCATTTTTTGATTATGCTGATTGTGCATGTGAAAGTGCATATTTACAAAGTGATTAACATCTGATGTTTGGCACACGGACAATTTGGGAAATAAAAATCTTTAAACATTCACCGTTCAGGACTGGCCTATATGTGCAATGTCCCCTGGTTATGGCTTTACTTTTAACTGTTGTATAAAAGCAAAAAGTAATCTTAAATACAAAAAGGTTGGTTCCAGTCTTGGTGACGTGTTGTTGAATCATGTGTCTTAGCTGGCCGTCTTTACAGCTGATCAATATTACAGTTATGAGTAACAAGTGGACAGCAATAAGAAAATAAATGATAATAGATCTAGATTGTGATATTGACCCAGATCCTGTCAAGGTGAGGACGTATGTCCCATGCATGAAGTCATCACTTCCTGCTTGCTTCTTTTTGCTCATGGTGACAACAGGGACAGAACCCGACTAACGGTCTCATTTCCCACGTACTCTGTTTCCTCTGACTCAATGTCTTTGGACCATGAGAGCAAGACACACAAGAATACACACAGATTCACTTCTTGTTAATGCATAAGCACATGCGAATGCGCAAGCTAACTAACTCTTCCAACAACCTGTATTTTTATTGGCCTCCTTCTGAGACTGAAATGAACCGCTCAAACGGTAAGGAATAAATGTCCCAGTTTACCCTTCCTCTAGCAAGGGACTTTTTGGGCATCAAAGCAGGGGAAACTCAGCGCCGCTCAATCATCATGGAGTGGAGTGCTGCAGGGCAGCGCCACAAACACGCTGCTGAGGCCAAAACTAATGTGGAACGGAACCCGCCTGGGTCTTTTAACCATCGGACTCAGAGATACTGTACAAGGGGGGGGGGGCACTAATGGGGACCAGAGGTCTGTGGTCTACGTGATGCTGGCCAGAGAGACCAGACGGCCGATGACTGATCTGGAAGGAGGAGGGGGGGTCATTAAGGAGCTGCTTCGGCTCTAATCATAGAATAACACTCCTTTTATCTACCTTCAGCTCCATCTCACCATGAGAAAAAAAAAAGTGTAATCCAAGCCCTGGTACAGCAGTGAGCCGGGGTGAAGTTCACTGATGAGTCTCAGCGAGGAAACATCTGCAAACCATCCACATGGAATGAGTCTCAAAATAAGGGGAGCTTGCCCAAAAAGAGGAGGATTAATTGGATTATTTCAAGGAGCAGTTGTTTGCTGGAGTCATTAAGTGAATCATTATTTACATTGTGCAAGAAAGGCAGGGCTGCAACATATCAGCTCATAAAGTAAATCCCGATCCTGCTTGCCAGGAGTATGTATAAAGCATAAAGTCACTTTGACAGCGAGTAAATGTCTGGTTTCAAGTCTAGAAACTGACCATGAATCCACAAAATCATACCGTCTGTAGTTGAAGAGCGAGCGAGGAACACCTAACTTTGCTCATCCAAGTCAGCGTGCTGCCTGCTCCCATTGCAGGTTTGGGTATTAGCACATAAAGTGACAGCATGGCAGATTAGCACCAAAAACACTACAATAAATATACAATGACATCCAACACACTGATCTGGTGTGCAAAACACACATACGATGTGTGAATTGGCTCATTCAGATAATTTGCTTTGACATTTTCATTCCTGAATGGTGAGTAGATCCTACGCAGATCTTAAACTGATTAAACTGGCCCGGGGAGGGGGCGAGGAGGGCATTAGTTATGAAAACAGAGACGAGGGCCAAGAGCGACAGGGTTTGGGCTTATCGGCGCTGCGAGCTGGGGCACTCTTAATTCATTCTGAATCAGCCGAGTCGTGTGTGCTGAAATAATCATCCCCTTGTTTATTTGTTCAGGCCTTGGCACAAGACTTTATCTAGCTGGCTAGCAGTTGCACCTCCTCCCTGGCTCTGCCTCCCTCCACTCTGTCTGTCTTCAAACCTCAGTCTGGGTGAAAACCAAACACAGGACATAGGGCCACTGCCACCTGTCTTTACAAAATCACCGCTTGGTTTCTGTAAGCTTTGGCGCTCCATCAGCAGCTGGAGAACATGACGGCAGGCCCTACAGGGACAACCCGCCTGTCAGACCAGTGTTTCTAATGGCCTTATAATAGAGGAACTCCCCACAGAAAGTCACACCTCAGACTGCATTAGTTGGTCTCGGCATGACAGGCAAATAGGACGGTGATTGAAATGTAGTTATTACTCAGTGCGCCAAGTGACAGCACGTAAACTGCAGTGACGCATTAATTGGCACTGCAGCGGCTGAACTGCTATACATAATAATACAACAATACAAAGACACGTGTTTAACAACCTGCCTCACACGTTGCAGCACTATGCAGACATGTCAGTTATGTTTCTTTCAAGACGAAGCCCTCAATCATCATCAGTGACAAATGTTCATTAGAAATCACTCCGGATTGTCTGCATCTGTGAGGAGGCCACGAAAGTGTACGCAGCATGCCTCACTAATTTGCAGATGTGCTGACTGATTCACTTACAGGACCGTGTAAATATCCCAGAGGCCGAACAGAGCAGATTACGTGGACAAATCCAGACATCAGTGCTCCCGTTAATTATAGTCATCACTCAGTGGGAGAAAGTATACATCTGTTACCGCACATTTAATGAAATACAGCAGTGGAAAAATAGTTGGTGATCTACAAATAAATGAAACAGGGTTTAAAACTCAGAAGGTGAATGTCATTTCATAATATTTACACAGTATGTTACATGTAATAAGGCACCAAATCCCTCTGAATCTACTCAAATCTGAATCACTCAGCCTTTTATGACTTTTTTTTTAAGATTCCTCACCTCTGGCCCCATGAACTTTCAGATTGCATGCATATCACATTGGCACAGAGTCTCCATTTTGATGTCCATTGTGGCTGAGTCTGTCATTAAGAGTGCAGAAACAATGGCTAGAATGAGTGGTGCCACAGCAAACAGCTCCCCTGTGAATCCAAGCACAGCAGTTCCACATCGCGGGAATGGGAGCGTTAGCGACTGCGTCGTGCTCTCTTTCTCAAGCTGCAAATCATGTGATGACATTATTGTGACCAGTAAAAGCTCATTCCCACACAGTGGCTTTAAATCGCACCATAACGGAAAATTGTGGGTGTATTGCAAAGATGATAAGTGAGAAAGCAGCCTGTGTCTTTCTGGCCCTCTGTGCCCTCTCTGTGGCCTCACTGTGACCTTGCTGTGGTTTACTGGGACAGGACAGATTGTGCTATTGTGGGTCTGGAGTGCCAAACAACTTTGGGGCACTCCTTAGAATATGTGCAGCAACACTCAAAGAGACATATATTGGCAAGGCCATGTTTATATAACTGTGGCACAGATGATAGAAGACATTTGAACATTTCAGCATGACTTGGATGTTTGGAGTTTTCAACCTTCATGTTTCATCACTTCAGGGCTCTTTCTGTACCCTCTTTCACATGCTTTTAACAAATTCCCCTTGGCCATCACGCCATCTACCCTGCTGTTCCTCTTCTTGGCCAGCATCACTGGCCTGTTGCAGCGGATTCCACTCACGCCACAAACTCTGCTTGTGTTCATATTTTGATTTGGGCAGGATACATTAAAGGAATAGCCGACATTTTGGGAAATGACATTTATTCGCTTTCTTGCCAAGAATTAAAATACAAGATCAATTCCACTCTGATACCTGTACACTAAATATGACGCTACTGCCAGCAGCCGGTTAAGCTTAGCGCAAATACTTATTTTGTCTGTTTAATCCGAGCGTGCAGCATGTTTGTGATATGGGTGCTGTATCAAGAGCCAGTTCTGTCAGCAGAGCTCCAGGAGCACGTCAAGTATTTAGTTTGATTGCATTACGCTGACATTTGTTGTGTATGAAGTGTAAAATCTGCACACTGCAGTAAATAATACTTCTTTCATCAGCAGCTCACAGGTGGGGCCTTGGGGCAAGACCTATTAGTAAGCAGGCAGAGATCTGATTCTGTCCTCCGGCCAGTGTCTATACTGGATAGACAGATAGATAACTGTGGGGCTAAATTCTTAAAGGAATAGTTTGGCTTTTTTGCTTTCTTGATTTGATACCACTGTCAGCAGCCAGTTAGCTTAGCTTATCATACGACCTGGAAACAGTTTCATGCTGTCGAAAGGTAAGAAAATCAGCCCACTAGCACCTCTAAAGCTCAGTAATTGACACGGAATATTGTTTGTTTAATCTATGGTATTCCAGTTTTTATGCTAAGCTAAGATAACTGTCTGCTGGCTGTATTTTCATATTTGTCGTACAGACATGAGATCTGTATCGATCTCCTCATCTAACTCTCAGCAAGAAACTGAATAAGCGCACAGCATTTCCAAAAATGAACAAACTATTCCTTTAAAAATAGCCTACCTTTCCTTTGTCTGCCACGATGAATAGGTTTCTTAAACGAATTAGAACTGCGTCTTAACAGCCTTACTGAGAGGTGCGGCTGCACCACAAACAGAACAGTGTATGAGTCCGTATTTAGCAAACACTTTGTTGTGATTGTTTTCCACTGCAGGAACAGGTGTAGACGTAGCAGTGGGGCACTAATACCCATTATAAGAGTCAAACCCGAGTGGGAGCTAACCTCCTGCTGTTCTCACGTGTCAGCACACCACAAACACACTACTGCATGAACCAGCTTTTCCAGTCAATTACACTCAATGGCCCTGTAGTGGCTGCCACTGTCAGCAACCAATTTAATGGACCACTACTCTGCATATTGGCAAACACTCAACTTGACCCTCATGTGTTTGCTGTGAGCTTTTTCAGCCGCCATTCCAGCCGAACGCAGAGAAACAGCCAGGTAATAATCTAAATATCCAGGTGTAGATATTTACATTAAAAATATCCGACATTTTGGTGTCCTAAAACTTTAAAAACATTAAATGTTTGGAGCATCACCACAAGGGCAACCTGTTCAGTGAGTCAGAACAGGGACTGTACGCCAGCTGTCTCCAGAGCACAACTCTACTGTCACTGTCACTTAAGACTCTAACCACTCGCTCGCATTTTCACGCACAGAGCTATAATCACAGAAGGATTACGCCGCTCGTTTGTAATCTCAGCCTCCAAGCGTGCCTTCGTATGTGAATGAGTAGATTATCTCCAAGTCAGAATAACAGGGTGATGGATCAGGGGCCACTCCACAGTAACTCGCACTGAGACGAGGACACAGGGCAAGAAGACACATGTTTGTCAAAATTATTAGAATGCAATTAACGTGAGGAAGGAAAGAACGTGAGGGGGAGAAGCCAAAAGAATTGGCAAAGTTAAAGGTACCCTGCAGAGTTTTTATTGGGGTATTTTTACCTCAATTTGACACTGTAGCAGGTATGGATGTTGCTCGTACATGGTACACATCTAAGACCTCATATACTATTATGTATATATGGCTATTAATAATAGAATAGAATGATTCCTATGTACCCAAGAAGATAAATAACAGGAACATTCTTGTATCATGTGACTTTTGGACAACTGTCAATTCATTAAAGCGATCTTTCTCTAAATATAAAAATTGGAAATACATCTGGTGAAAGTCAACATAAGGCTGCCGTACTGTCACTGATAATGAGCTGAAGAAACTTTCTGGGGGACACGTGTTTTCAGTCATCCATGAGTCAGACAAATATTGAAAACTAATTGTTTCTGGGATTAGATCAGGATTAAAAGAATCTAACTGGACTAAGCTGTGTATCACCATTTAGTAGGCTGATTAGGGCAAAGTGCGTCAAATTAAATTGCTGTCGTCTTATTAATTATCCAACAAAGTCACCTATATACACTAACAAGTCTTTTGTCAAATGTTTCCAATTAAACGCCACTTACTTTATATTAAATTACCTTATTGCATCAATAGAAGGGGCCTCCGCCGCATTCTGCCAAGCCTCTACTCTCCCATGCAACGCTAAATCAGAACAATGTGTATCTCTGTTTGATGATAGCGCTGTTCTCTGTGGCCAGTGAAGAACACCCAAATAGTAATCTGACCCCCTCATCCGAAAAAAATAAAGAACATAAAAGCTTCATCAAATACACACATCTGCAGTGGCAAACACAGCTACACACAAAGAGAATAACACAGACGTAGACATCATAAACACCAGTCTCTCTCGGCACACGCACATTTACACTGCATCCCACCAAAAAAGGAAATTATACTCTATGGACAAAAACATCGGCCCCAGAGAAAAACTTTAATGAGCCTTGTGTGCACATTTTAATAACTTGAACTATACCCAGAGTAATCCCTCCTCCCAGCAAAACCAATCATTGTAAGCTTGACTCCTGTTGCTCAGTCGGCTTGGTTTTGGTCACGGCCTTTTTGCAGCAGGATGCCCTCATCAAAAACTTCATCCTTATATTGGACGCAGGAGAAGATATGTACAATATCGCCGGCTACGCCCTTTATCACTCCCCAACAAATGCACGCAGCTGGCTCGGCTGGCCCGTCCCATCGACACAGTGTGCCACAAACAGTTAGATCCAAACCTTTAAAATGCTTCCTGTGTGTTAGCCGGCATCTGTTTTCTATTTACCCGCCTCTAAAAATGCCCGAACATGGCTAAGGAAAGTACCTGAGAAACATACTGAGCGAGCAGTTTTAAGAAAGTGGGAGTGTGTGCTAATCACGCCTGGGTCATGACTGAGTGAAAACACTTGAGAGTTTTCTGTTTGCTGCTTCCATGCATCTATCATGAAAACTACAAAACCGGGGTGTCTGCTCTAACTTCCTTTTTTTAGTTTAGAAGATTTTTGGGAAGACCGCCTGAGTGTTATTATTGTGGATATTAGGAACCAACAGAAGTTCTCAGATGGAATATTTCTGTCGTGTTTCATTTTGAACTTTGTAATGTCATTACATGTGCGACTATCTAGTGAAGTACTAGCAAGAGTAGAAGTCAGGGGATCACAAAAAGTCTGTAGGCTTCATCCTCTGAGGACCATAAATGCCTGTACAAAATTTCATCCATCCCATAAGATGGAGTCTGAACCAAAGTTGTGGAAATCAGCAAACAACAGAACGACGATGCCTAGCACTAGCACGGCCAAAAATGTGGCTGTGTGCTACTTAGTTGTGAAACAGGCAAACGTTGTGGATGTAGAAATGAAAAATTAAGATCTATTGATAAGTGTCAGGTGTTTTCTTTCTTTGCATTAGAGATGTCAAAATCACCAAACACTTTCCAAACTCAAACACGTCAACGGAAAAAACAGACACGCCAAGTGATTCTCTTCCAAGTGTTCCTCAGTCTCTCCTATGACTGATTGACCTCTTGGGGCTCTCTAGATGCAAGCCATTTTTCCTTTGCTCAGCTTGTTATTTAAGACAGCTTTTGATGCCTGAGTTCCTGCGTCTGTTATTGGGCCCGGTTGCTTAACAAGCAATGAGAGCTGAACCGCGTGCTGGCGCATCATATTACAGCTGGGCAGGTCATTCAGGTCAGGGACAGGTTACGTCTCAAACACTGCAGCACCCGCCGCAGTGTGGGGTGCAAAAGTCAAGTTGGTGCCTTTTCATCTTTAGGTTCAGCAGACTTTTTCTTACTGTATGACCATTGAACTTAACAAAAGTACAATTTCCTACTTTCCCTAAAAATAAGAAGTGGCCTCATACGATGGAGCATGTTAACCTCTGCTGTAACGTTAAAACAGCTTGAAAAGGCTCATGATTTCCAGACGTCAGCTTTAGTCTGTAGGATCAAACAATGCTGTATGTCTAGCTCTATAAGCCACCTGAGCTCCTGACTCCCCCCCCCCTTTTTTTTTTTACAATGTAAAGAGCTTCAAGAGGCTGGAAAAGAGCTATATTAACTCACTCCATTATTGTCTGCATATGTCGGCACCATTGTGTCTCCCTGTGCTTATTGTGCTGCACCACATTTCTAGACTAATGGTTTAAACAGAAGGAGAGCCACCTGAAGTACAGAAGGAGGCGGTTCAGTCGTGCCACCACATTGTGGCCCCAGAAAAGAGTGTGAACCTGAGAGTAAATGGGCTCGGTTTGAGTCAAGATCTTCTAAAGACACAGGAAGCGCAATAAAAAGGCGTTTAAGGGAAAAGATTTTATGGTGTGTGTATATTGTTAAGATGTGAATCCACCTCACAGAGTTGCTGAGAACGCTCAATAAGCTGAAACCCAATCACCGGCGCTGTAGCCTGGTGTTTTGCCAAAAACGCTGAACTCTCATTTGACTGAGGAGCTGCATCGTGGCTGTTTGATGGAGTGGAACATTTTCACGCTTCATCCTCCCTTCCTCCTGGTTTTTTTTTTCCTCCAGGTGGCTGCCTGTGTTTTCACTTTCTAGGTGACGAGCGGAGCGCGTTCTCTGTAGCCCCAAGCTGTATTTATGATAAAATACTGGAAAAATAAACTCCGCTTTGACTCGTCATCTTGTCATCACCGTCAACAGGTTGAGCCTTTCTACTCCTGCGATGGGGGGGGGGGGGGGGGGGGGGCGGGGTTGG
>JAVQJF010031060.1:0-28704 GCA_036023855.1 Gadopsis marmoratus | reverse complement strand
GGTTTACAGAGAATGGTCCGAAAAAGAGAAAATATCCAGTGAGCGGGAGTTCTCTGGGCGAAAATGCCTTGTTGATGCCAGAGGTCAGAGGAGAATGGCCAGACTGGTTCGAGATGATAGAAAGACTGGTGGTGGTGTAATGACGTGGGCGATATTTTCTTGGCATGCTTTGGGCCCCTTAGTACCAATTGAGCATGGTTTAAACGCCACAGCCTACCTGAGTATTGTTGCTGACCATGTCCATCCCTTTATAACTACAGTGTAACCATTTTCTTATGGCTACTTCCAGCATGATATTGTGCCATGTCACAAAGCTCAAATCATCTCAAACTGGTTTGTTGAATGATAACTCTGTTATGATATAGCGCTATACAAATAAAATTGAATTGAATTGAATTGAATTGAACATGACAATGAGTTCACTGTATTCAAAAGGCCTCCACAGTCACCAGATCTCAATCCAATAGAGCACCTTTAGGATGTGGTGGAACGAGAGATTCGTATCATGGATGTGCAGCTGACAAATCTGCAGCAACTGAGTGATGCTATCATGTCAATATGGACCAAAATCTCTGAGGACTGTTTCCAGCACCTTGTTGAGTCTATGACACGAAGAATTAAGGCAGTTCTGAAGGCAAAAGGGGGTCCAACCCGATACTAGCAAGGTGTACCTAATAAAGTGGCCGGTGAATGTATATATCATACATGATTCACAGCTTTATATTTCATTGAACCTGATTTGATCACCATACCCTCTGCCATTATCAACTGGTCTGGCTGCAATAAATAAGTGGATGCAGAACAATTTTCTTAAATTAAATGGAGAAAAAACTGAAATTTTATTAGTTGGCCCCAGTGCTGGTTCTAGCCTGCTATATTTGGGTGGGCAGGTAGAGATAATGGGTGGGCAACTAGGCCGAAAGTTGCTGGTTCAAATTCCTGACCAGAAAACAGATTGGGAGCTACTGAAGCAAGCATTTCTAAGTTTGCTAACTACCCTATGATTTCAGTCAGGAGGGCAGGTTTATTTACCATCAATAAAACATTTGAAAAATTTGAGGTCTCATCAAACCTGTTACGTGCCAAGCACCAGCCGACAGCCTAGTTGGGTTTGTCTGCGACCCTGTTCCCCAGTCCTCTCTGCAGGTGTAGGCAGTAATTGAGTGCCACCTGTGCAGCCCTGGTAAATGGCTCCAGAGGTGTCAGTCTCGGGTAATCAACCAATCAGCTGGAGAGGGTGGTGTTATAAAGAGGAGACCAGGAGGTGTTGAGGAGGTTGGAGTGGTTCATTCGGGATCATAACACTAGATGATAAGACATGTTTTGGAAGTCTCTGTGGGGACTGGTGGAAAAGGCAAGACTGGGGCGCCCTGTACATCGCACTCACGTAGTTTTGTGACTGTTAGGAACACTGGGTTAGTGGGTGGTGCCACCCCTGTTTGGTTTTCCTGAGCTTTTCTTTAGTATTAGCTGGGCGGCCTTTTGTTTGTTGTTTTGTTGGGGCTTAGGTGGGACAGTAGTTTAGGAGGGGTTTTGTTCTGTTTCTTGTATTTCCTTTGGCGTCCAGCCTCCCCCACTTAGTGCCCCAGGAGCCTACCCGCACATGCACCCCTACCCAAACCATACCGGTTTGGTGCAGCAATCCTGGCTCAGATCCATCGTTTGTTTATCGTCCTCCGCTCCCCTAGACACCACAAGGGGGATGTAACAGTAACCTTCCTGTGTATATCTGACCCCTGAGTTTTGACCTCTTACTACTTTCTAAAATGTTTTTTGGGCCACCAGCTGCCCGACTGTCTAAGTCGGCATGTAAGTAATGGAAATCCAAAATTAACCAAGTTATACACGAGTGAAAACAAACCAAGTAGCTGTCATTTCATTATTTCTTTGGGGGGGGGGTTGCAGCCCTTTGCCAACTTGATGTCTTCTTTGACCCCGCCCACTGAAAGTCGACCAATTAAACTCACCCCCATAGCGCCTCTTGAGGCACGTTTTGAAACATTTTCTCACACCTTTTTGGCAATTTCCCCCTACACTTTATTTATTACCTGATCCTGAATGTAGACCTTGTGTCCCGAGAGGCTCCGGGGATAAAATGTGTATTACATTTCTATGCCTGTGAGGTCATTTAATTAACACGCGCAGAATAACAGACCTGCATCAGCAGTACATCTTTAAATGTGACCCCTCCTCCTCCTCCTCCTCCTCCTCCTCCTCCTCCTCCGGGTTCCCTGCGCTCTCTCTCTCATTTGTAACCACCCACTTGAACCGGAACCTTTCCTCGGGACTTGCATCCCTCCCTATCGGCCCATCGTCGCCCTGACAGCGCAGCTCTCTGCCCGGAGCGGAGCGATGCCCGGGCCAGCGGGGGCCGGTCGGCCCGCCTCATAGCCCGGCTCATAGCCCGCCTCATAGCCTGCTGTCGGCGGCAGTGACATCTCCATCCTCCGCGACAGTCTCTCCGTGCACAGCGACGACTGACAGGGTCCACGGACGCGGATACGGATGCAGCCTTCGCGCTCTGGTGATCTATGGTGACCCATCGCTTCCAGCTCCCGTTTCAGCGGAAGGGATCGATAACGACCCCCCTCCCCATCTACCTCCGGGGGTCGATAAAGGGTTAAGATGGGGAGCACGACCTCCTGCTGCGTGTCTGCCAGCCCCAAGCTCCGCAGGAATGCCCACTCCAGGCTGGAGTCCTACCACCAGGAGTCGGAGCTGAGCCGGGAGGAGACGGGATGCAACCTGCAGCACATCAGCGACCGGGAGAACGTCGACGGTGAGGAATCAATACATACATAATAATAACAGGGCCACTATTTACGTGTGACAGCAAGGGGTAAAGTTATGGGATGGCAGTGCATATTATAGAAGAACTGTACTTTTTCTAGGCCTGTAGCAGATGAAAAAGATCCCAACTTAACAATATTTTTTATATATATATATATATATATATATATATATATATATAATGAGCCACAGAGAGACGCTGCTGCAAGTCCACAACATCGCAGGAGTCCCATTAGAGACAAAAGGAATATTATAGGGGATTGCTAGCAATGGTATGGTTTCTAAAAACGATAGAATGTAACTAACAGACCAAAACATGAACTAGGTGCTGAAGAGGACCCGAGGAAAACCCATAAGAGACGTCAACTTTGAGCAGCAGATGTACTGTTAATGTCCTCTGGGAATATTAAAGAAATATAGCCAGGTAACCCGGTGTCACGTTTCCTAATAGGGCCACTGTAGCCTTCAAAATAAGATATTACAGTCATTCTTTTAAACCTTGGATGATCACTCTTGGCCTCCCCTGCGAGCCCAATATCATGTCACGTCCCGGAGGAAGAGCTGCCGCCTCTGCTGAGCTGCAGACGACATCCTGTTCACGAGGGCAGACTCCTTTTGTGCTGGTCTTTGTTTTCGGCCCCGTGCACGAAAGAAAACTGCAACCATGGAACGCAGCCCCCCCCCCCTCCCACCACTGACACATGCTACTATGCATTACAATTGACCCATTCACGCTGGAAAGTGTCTACAAAATGGGCTGCCTATTTTCAGCCAGCAGCCAGCCATTACATATAAATGGGTTTTCTCAGAAACTGTATAAGACTCTTTCATTAATTACTGGACACATACTGTATTTTGTAACCGTGTCAATATCATTATGTGGTGAGGTCCTGAGGGTGTCGGCCGCTAATAACATCTACAGTAGCGTCGAATATGTGGTTGTTCCCGGCTCTAAGGAGGAGGCGGATGTTATCACACTTTTTTTTTTAAGGTCTGCTAATCAGTGGCTTTCAACATCAGGTGACTAGTCTGTATTAAGAGCTTCTGCTATATAAATAGAGCTGCACTGTGGATAGACTTAGAAATGATGAAGAGAAACGCAGAATATCTCGTGATCTCTTTACTCTGCTGCAGTTGCTGTAAACAGATCCCAGTGTTGGTACCTGCCTTATGTGACAACATGGCACAGATATAAAAAGTCCCCAATGGGCAACTATTCTGCACCATTCCACACTCGAATCGAGTTCACTTGGCAAAGTTCTTTACTCTGCTGAGGGTTCAGTATGCTTGTAACGAACTGCACCATGTATATACCTGTTCCGGATCTCCTGCTGGCGTAGCCTCCTCGTGGCTGCATCCCTCCGGCTCCCTGATTTCTCTTTGCAAACGGGAATAGGGGGTCAGTCTTTCCTTGAGGACCTTCGTGGTGCTGCTCTTGCCACACACTCACACACACACACACACACACAAGTAACGCGACTGAAGTAGATGTTTGAAGAATGAAAAGAAGGCTTGAGAGGGCGGCTCAAGCCTCCAAACAGCTGTCTACCTGCTTAAAGTGTGTGCGAAAACCAAAGACATCTCGCCCAGTCGCAGGAAATCGTCTCAAAACGTAAGGTTTCATGGGTCTAGACGGCATTTTGTAGCAAAACTCTGATGTACTTGCAGTCTTCTTTATTAGAAGAAACAAAGAGTTGAACGCTGTCTTTCGATGTCAATTACACACGAATAATGATTATTCTGATTCATGGCCGTTGGTGCACTTTGCTGTAGAAAGCCTTCCAGTCTTCCAGCCGTGGAAGACCTGCTTTTTATTGATTAGTGATGTCATTTCCTCTTCTAAACCGTGATGAGTGTATGCCACTTACATACTGCATGCCATTTCTGAATGCTATTAGCTGGAGTGCTTTGTATTACAGTGGGCGTTTATATTGTTATTGTGGCTCCAGCATCCCCTGCAGGTCTGGTGTCATCACTGGCAGCATAGCATAGCAAAGCGGCCATTTTCGTTTTTCATAAATGTTTCGTCCCGTTACTTTACTAGGCGGCATCGCGTGGCGCCAGACGCTCTGCTGACAGCGTAGCAAAAGGGACATGAAGACGATTCAGAGGCAGGTGATTGACAGTCGGCCGACGCTTCTTGACGGGGATAAAGACGAGCCGTGCCGAGACGCCGTCGGCCTCTGTGGTGCGGGGGGGGGGGGGCTGAAACCGGAGCGTGCCTAACCCTGTTGTGAGTTCACAGACAGTATGATGGAGATTAGTGGGCTTCGTTACGATCCGCATCATCAGCAACACTCTTCACCCCCTCCCCAACGGAAGGCCCAGAGGAGGCAGCTGCGAGCCTGTGTCAGCGCCGATAGGAGAAGCGCGATCGCCAAGAATTAACGCCTCAATTTAGAGCGTGACGCGCTGCTTTCAAAGACATCATCTGGCCCTAATTGAATGGGCTGGCTGTTGTGCAGTAGAAAGTTAGTAAGTTGGAGTGCACTGTGATGCAGTATAATTCGATTTTGAATCCATTAGGATTTCGCAACATACCTGGAATGGGGGCTCTGCGTTCAACCCATTTAGGGGCAGCCATTTTTTGTCCACAGAAAATTGATGTTTTCCTTGCCTGGAAAAGTCATCAGAAAGGTGCGTTCCAAACGTTTTGGTACTTGATATCTAACTAGCCTAATGAATAATTACAACAGACATGTTAACAAAAGCTTAGATGCTGGCAGATAAACCTATAATAACCCGAGTGAGTAAACTCTGTGTGGAATTGGAATTTGTTATGTAAAGAAGGACAATTCACTGCAATAGTACTAAAACATCACTGTACTCTGTCTTGACTGATGTTTTCCCGTCACGCCTTGACAGCAGACAGTTGTGACTCTGTCAGTGCGGGCAATTCTGTCACTTGGGGGATTTAGTCTTGGAGTCCTAAAATGACCTCCCAGCACACTCTGTTTTTTAAGACAGAAAATCGCTTCCCTACATAATGCCATCGTTTCACTGACCCGGGGGCCTTGAAGCCTATCCAGAGCTAAACCGCAGGATAGAGTTTCAGAAAAGAGCTTAGTTTGGGAGAATGAAGGTTTTTTGTTTTGTTGCTGTTTTGCGTGGCTCTCATAATTTCATTGAGGGGTGCAGATATTTTGGAGGGAGATTTGGACGGATGTGTAATCATCCTTTGGTGAAGATCTAATAGAGATACGCTTTCTGCTTTACATGCCCACATTTTTTAGATTGCAGGGACACAGGAGCAGGGACACAGGGACACAGGAGCAGGGACACAGGGACACAGGAGCAGGGACACAGGGACACAGGAGCAGGGACACAGGAGCAGGGACACAGGGACCCAGGAGCAGGGACACAGGAACAGGAGAAGGGACACAGGGACACAGGAGCAGGGACACAGGGACAGGAGAAAGGAGCAGGGACACAGGAACAGGAGAAGGGACCCAGGAGCAGGGACCCAGGAGCAGGAGCTGGGACAGGAGAAGGGACACAGGGACCCAGGAGCAGGGACCCAGGAGCAGGGACACAGGAGCAGGGACCCAGGAGCAGTAAGCATAAGCTACTAGTCGTACCAGACCCAAGTACAGCTGTAGCAGCAAAACCCCCGAGTGATGAGCAAGGTGTGGGTTTTGTTGTTGTTAGAAATATCCTTTTATTCTGTAAAATGAAGAATGTGTTATTTCTTATTTCAGAAGTATAAGGAACACAATAAAGTATTGGTTTACATGTTGTCTTTGCTTTCATTTATATGGGCAAAGATTTACACATTGTGCTGTTATTGTACAAGTGAGTCCTTTTGTTGTTTTCAAACTACATTGTGTCATAATTATTATATTGTCACAAATTGGATAATGGGTTGGATAATTTCACATTTCCACTATGTTTTCCTATGGGTGAACACATAGTTTGAAACTGAGAAAAAGCTGTTGGAAACTCTGAAGTGTAAATTCAAGTGTTGACGAGGGAGAGAGCGAGCCGTCATGGGATCTGCCTTTCTTTGACAAAGCCCACTGTGTCTCTCGCTCTTACGACGACTGTTGTTTCTGTGAGGCGACGACTGTTGTTTCTCTTATATTTAGGTGCAGTGTGGTGAACCTTGCGTTGCGACAGTTTGATATAGAGTCGGTTAAGGTCCGACTGAAACGTTCTTGTAGAACTAATACCTGTGTGTGTCGAAAGCAGACACAGCTGGCTGCTCGTTGACTTGCTTTGCCCATTTAGTTTCTCAGTAAATATATCCTGTAATATAATGCTGAGATTGACCAATGTGTGGGGGCATGTACTGTGGTTTCCAAAAAGTGGAGATCTTATCTTTGCATGTTGCCTTTGTATATTCCCCTCTTCATTAGGTTGTAATAGTAATAGTGCGATATCTACAACTACAGAGCTTATCTTTGATCTTTGCATAATAGATCAAGAGTGGCAGAGCCGTGTCGCAAACACTGGAAATGTAAAACCGATAACCCGTGGTTATCCACCAGTGTGCTCTCACAACCGCTGTTGGTTGCTCGTGCTCTTTACAATGCCTCAGTTTGAAATAATGCTAATCTAAAGACAGTCTGTCCTCAGTAGCCCGTCACTTGCATCAGACTTAACCTTTGACCCCCTGTCAAACACTAGCAGTCAGTTCACATAGGGATTCATACTATGTTGGCTGTATGGGATCCATTCTGTTGCAGCATTTGTTGTTAGCCTCACAAGCAGACAAGGCGATAGAGGATATAAGAGTCTTTACTTGGTCTGTTCCAGGCAGCAACAGGTTTTTAGGCAGATTCTGCAAACACATTGAAAGTGACAAAAACAACTGGACG
Organism: Gadopsis marmoratus; assembly: GCA_036023855.1. Lineage (NCBI taxonomy): Eukaryota > Metazoa > Chordata > Actinopteri > Centrarchiformes > Percichthyidae > Gadopsis > Gadopsis marmoratus. The sequence continues at coordinate 21,097 of JAVQJF010031060.1, read as the reverse complement.
GGCCAAAGAGTGGAAAGCTACAGCAACTATAAGCAACACTGACAATCTTGGCAGAGGAGTGAATGTTGGCACCAAGTTGCGGTTGGCGCGCAGGGAAATTATGGTCAGATGAAGGGGAGTGTGATGAAACCGCGAGAGGTGATTGGGTCAGGTGAGAGCAGAAGGTAGTGCAAGCAACACAGGAAATAGTCAAATGAGCTGGGAGAGAAGAGGAGCAGACAGGGGGAAGCACGTTCTCATGCTTAAAATGCACACAAACGCACACGCGTAAGACATTTTCATTAGGTGTCCCATTCATACTGCACAGTATGCCACCCCCATCCCCCCGACACCCCTTTTAAAATCAGCTGCTCCTCATCTGCTCAGAGCAACAAGCATGCTTTGTCCTGCGCGGTGATCTTTTCATCAAGATCAGAGTAACAGGACTCAGAAAACACAACTGTATGTTCCGTGCATGGCAGGGGACACAGGTGTGCCATCGGTGAACTGAAAATACAGAGGAAATAAGAGAGAAATGAATTTATTGTAGTGCTTTTAACAAGACGGATACGGCAGACAGCACTTCCCAGGGCAACAAAGTGCATGAAGCGATGAAGGCAAGTGAAAGATTTTGTGATTCTTTCTCCCAGTTTCCTCCTTTCTCCTTTTGAAAAACAAACATACTTGTTCCTGAAATAACTGGCCTCAAATTAACTCCCCCCCACACACACACACACACACAACAGCAAACAACTAATCGCTAAACAACGTCGTTCCTTGGTCTTGACAACACTTTGAAAGTTTGGTCCAGGGGGAATAAAGTAATATAACACAGTTTTGCTGAAGTAGCACCATTCTTTCCACTGCAGAAGCCACATCAGGCCCCATTACTATTTTTACAGCAGCAGCCATGTGTTTCACCAGGGGCAGATGACTGGCTCAGCTCACCGTGGTGGCGAAGAGGGAACAGCTCTATTAAAGGTTAGAGTTGGAAATATAGCGGAAAAAAACACCCAGAATCGTGGGCCAGGAACCAGAAAATATAGACTTATTTCTTCCCTCTCCCTTTGTTGGGGATGAATGATTCCTTTCAGGGTCAGGGTATTCACAGGAGGGGGTCCTTGCTTGATTTATTGACTGGTAATGAGAGAGTAATTTACTCCCCGGGCCGCACCGAGACCCACCTCATCCCACTAATTGGCACTTAAGAAAGGCATGTTGGCTTTGAGCTGTCGAGGCAGATGATACTTGAAAAACAACCTGATTTACGTTAATAAGGACTAGATCTTACGGGGTCAAATGCTGGTTGAACACCTAGTCATTCAATACATGTAGTCAGAAGGAAAAAAGGTTACGTTTTTAACTATTTGGTCCTTGATTTTCATGAATTAGGTACTGAGGATACTGCTTCCTTGATGCATCTCTCAGCAACCCTGCATTTGCTATTAGACATAATCAGCTAACTTTACCAGCAGGGACACAGAACACTTGGAGCAATGTAGCTGATCAATGCATTGATTGTGTTTGCTTCAGGATTAGAAAGGAGCTATTTTATTGTGATCTCGTGTAAAGTAGATAGAATGCCAGAAGAAGAAAAAAAAAAGCCAACTCTTGAATTTAAACGGATACAAGTGCAAAATATATGGAAGTACATATAAAAGTGCGAAAATGTGATTGTGTGTGTGTGCGCATGTGTGGTTGTATGTGTGTGCTGAAACCGCATAAGGCAGGTTAGGATAACATCCTCCTGTCGTTTGACGGGTGACGTGATAACGAAGAAGACAAATGTGCAACACTAGCAGTAGGGCTGAAGGATCAACTAGATTTCTTTAAACTGGCGTTATTAATCTCTCACTGACCTAAATGTATTCAAATGGGAATATTCCATACAAAGGTTGTCAGAATAAATGTGACAGTAATAGTAATATAGTTCAGGTCGTATCCTTCACCCACTGTGGTTGAAATATGTTGCGCGTCTTTTTAAACAGTGGTTTCCACGCCACATGCACCACACGCGCATTCATCACGTGGAGCACATTTCAAAGTAATCCAAACATCTCTGTGCGGTGAAACCAGCAAAGATTAGTAAGCATGACTGAACGGTGAACATGCATTGGACAGCGTGGCTCATTCTACCACAGACTCCAACAATGACGCCGGGATCACATTCATATTGGCGCACGCTGCAGATGTAACTCGAACCGTTTGCAGAGGCAGAGCTGAGCTTGGGGAGGAAATAAAGCCAGTGGGTGAAGCCTAATAATTGCAATACAAAAAACTACATTTTATAATTAAAGGATGCATTGTGGGAGCTATTTTTTGGTTAATTTGTGATTATAATAGCTTAATCTTACTCAGGAAGTGTGGAACAAACCCATACAGTCTGTATAGTCTACGTATACTGTAGACTGTATGTGGACCTCGGGGACCAAAAGCTAAATGAGGAAGATTCAGTAGAAAAATATCATTATTTAAAGTTCAAGATGACGATTTAGTCTTCTAGGGAACTTGAGGGACGTCTTCGGGCCTGGAGGCTTCTGTTCCATCTGATCCTTTGAGCCATTGAAGACAAAACCCTGAAAGGCGTTTGACGGTCAGACCTAAAGTAAAGAATTGGGGGGGAAATGGATAGGGGCTGATGAATCCTCAAAACAGATTGTGGTGACCGATAGCAGCGGCGTGTTGCTGAGACAGACACGTTTAAGGGCAGAGACACTGATGCAGCAAGTTGCTTGAAAGAAGCTGACACAAGAGTCCAAACCACAGGCAATACAGCAAAATCCAACACGTGTCCGTCAGCAGCCCCGCGTGCTGCCTGCCGAAGTGTGCGTGAGCAAAACATGGATGCAAAAGTACAGCGGGGGAGAGAACAAGCTCAGTCTAAGGAATATGTCTAAGGAATATTGTGACAAATTAAAAAGGCTTATGTGGGACATTTAAAAAGACTATAGTGCACAGGGTTCTTGGTGGCCCCCTTGTGGCCACCAAGTTTCATCCCTATCATCCCCACACTGCGAGCCTTCGCCAAAGCAACGTTACAGTTCCACAAACGTCCTGATCCCTCAGGAAGGAAGGAGAGTCTGTGAACTAAGAGGCTGTGAGAGAACATACATATTTTTACAGAGCTTTTACACTTTGGCCACCAAAAATGTACTTTGGCCACCGAATTTAAAATGCCACCGAATTTAGGGGCTTGGTGGCCCGTGCGACCGGTGCTTATATTAGCGTCTACCCCAGGTGCAGTTATGGATCGGGCCGTTAAGAGCAGGGTGCGCCTGTTGTTAATTCATTATGTAAGAGCTCTGAGGCAGACAGGTTGGCTTGCCAGCTGATACGTTAGCCGAGCTTCTCCTGTTTCACTGTGCAGATGCCGGCCGCGAGTCTTCGTTAAAGTTTACTTGAGGTGGCGAATATCACATATCAGCACTCGACACCAGCTGCTGTGCGCTCTGGGCTTTCCCGTAGGTAGGCCTAGCAGGCCAGACTCTTCTGAAGATCAGATTTATTCAGAATCGGGTTCATCAATAATGGCTGATTGAAATCTCTTGACAGGGAAGTGCATTATCACATGGTTACATACCAAATACAATCTATCAAAAAGGAAGAAATGGCTCAATGTTATTTTAAACTTAATCTGTACAGACACTAAAACATTACAATCGACATGTTTGAACCCATAGAAACATCTGCATCTGTACAAAGATAAGTTGTAGAATTTGTGACCACAGCGATATAAAACAAATTGACTAGATTGCTGACTTCAACAATCAATATTTTTAAGTTCCGTTTAAGATTTGGTTTAGGAGTTCCATGATAACATGTGGAATAGAGATCCTTTATATTCTCAACCCCACGGCGTCCGTGACCTCGCACACACTGAACACCAGCCCAGTTATTTTGGAAGCTCTTGTGTGTGACCGTGTTGAAATCGGCCGGACGAACAGCGATACTCCCGATTACTGCTGCATAAGTCTAATCCAAGCTCAGTCCATTCAGCCTGGTGGGCCGCTGAGGCCTTGAACCAGAACTAAATCGCACGTGTTTCTGAAAATGGTGAAAGTGGGGCAACTGCGTTCAGGTTCTGGCCAACCAGCCAGCAGAGGGTCAGCTGCCAGGGGGACTACGGGGCTTCAAACGTGTTGAGCAGAGTACACACAGAGTTCCCTCACCAAAGTCTATCGGAATGCTCTTAGAACTCGACTTTTCAGCGGAGTAAAATGCGCAGATGTTTCCGCTGTGCCTGCTGCAATGTGTGCAACAGTCTAAACAACTTTTATAACCCGTTGCCAACAATGAGCACCAGTCAGTCCATCACCAGCAACATTTATCAAGTGGCTGCTTCTGGTAAGACGGGTCACCTCACTCCTGGTCTCGTAGGGCCACTTCCTGATGTTAAACAAGAGTACAAACACATCCCATCATCCCAGTCCATGTGCCAGCATACACAATTATGCACGTAAAAATATATCAATGTGAGATATTATTCATTTAACAAGTGTTGACATTTTACACACTCAGCCGTCACATCCATCATTCCCTGTGTGTGTGTGTGTGTGTGTGTGTGTGTGTGTGTGTGTAGTCATCCATCACTCTGTCCACTGTGCCACGTAAGCACTGCATCAGAGTATCTTTAAACACACACTCGGGCAGTTAAATGACTAATCATGACTAAAATGAGCTGTGAGGTCTAAAAGTCATGCCGTTGCTATGCGGATCCATGGGGAGATTCAGCCGCAGAAGCCCGTTTCTGTGGATGGGATTGTTAACGGACGTCTGTTGGCTAACGGCAGCAATGTACTAATTTGAATGAATGTAATTAAAAGCAGTCAGTGGTCCCGCAGCAGCTGCTGTCGCTGCTCTCTCCTTAATCTGGCCCCGTTACAGTCGAATCGTAGGAGTCCGTTTGGCAGCGCAGACTGCATGCCGGGAATGTTTAAATGCTGATTTCACCAAAAGCAACCGCGTTGAAAGTGTCTCACTTGGATGGAGAGCGCCACTGGATTTCGTGGCTGTGACTTGCAATGTACAACGGCTGCTGTCCCGTCGCTTTAGAATTGCTGCTTTCTGAGTGGAACGATTGTCTGTTAGAGTACGTCACATTTTGGCAACACTGGCACGCTTCTGTGCAAAAGGCCAGTCGATGAGCGGAGAACGCAGCCTTTTCAGTTCATCGCCACCGTTGTCCGTCTTCCAAAGTAGCTGCTGCCGTCTACAAGGAAGCGAAGCATTTTGACATGTATTACGAGGGCACGTATTTTGAGTGCTTCCCTGTTTGCTGAGATGTGCACACGCAGTTTCCCATCCAAGTGGAACATGAATCATGCAGGGTGTGTTTGGGAGCGCAGAGGGAAAATAAAACGCGCGTACAGCGTCAGAGGAACGGCGTCCCCTTTACAGCGAAGGCTTGTGACTGCAAGGGCGTGTTTAACGTTTAAAACGCAAAGTAATCATCATTTATGAATCGCTGGTGTTTTTAGATGCATTTATTTTATTGTAAAGTAAGTAGGATTATTTTATGTATGAGAGAAGACTTGAGAGTCGACAGCAGCTAAACGTTAACGTCAGCATGCTAACATGCTAACAATGCAGGTGATTAGCAGGTGTGTCATCATCTTAGTTTAGCGTGTTATGCATGATGGAATTTGCTAATCAGCACTAAACACAGAGCTGTAAACACAGGGCCGATGGGGACGCCATTAGTTTAGCAGGTATTTGGTCATAAATTAAAGTTACTCATGTTCTGGGGACCTTTTGTTGTCTGTACCAAATTTTGTCGCAGTCCATCCATTACGTGTTGAAATATTCTGGCCTGGACGAAAGTGGTGGACCAACTACCTGAACCCAGAACGCTGCTGCTAGTGTGGCTAAAAATGTTTTAGAGCAGGTAATCATCTGTTTTTTTATTTTTGTTTTTTTTTATTTATTACTGAGCAATTAACAATTAATCACATTTTTTCTTGTACACAAGTATCTGATGAAGCTGTTGCCGAAAGTATGTTCTGACATCTTGAAGGTGAGCAAACCGGAAACGCGACGGTCCTATCAACCATCACTGGACTGAACCGGGTCATTTGGTGCGACGATGATGACGAGGCTGTAAAAATTGCACGTTACTGCCCTTTTAATACGGAAAATGTTGTATTTGCTTTGAAGGAACATGAGAGATGGCTGCGGCAGTGACACGCAATGCTTTGTGTTTTGACAGAGTTGAATATGGAGTACAATCCATCGGACCATCCGCGGGCCAGCACCATATTCCTCAGCAAATCTCTGAATGATGGTGAGTCGCTCCGTTTCACACGATCTGACTGATTCATCTGATTAAAATTTAGCTTTTAATGCAAACTAAACTCGCACGTGTCACCATGCCATGTGTTAAAAACACGTTTGCCTCAGTTTGACGTCCATGTATCGCACAGAACGCGCTTAACGTGATCATGAAATACAAGCAAGATGATAAAAAACACAGTCTTTGTGGGTAGCCGACGTCTGGTAATTTATGCCGTTGCCCGCAGTCATCTGACTGAGAACTACTGCATCCTGTTGGGGGGGTTCGGTCATACTGTGACAGGAAATATTAACATGTTTCCTAGAGCCATTAACACCACGGCATGAGATCATCGCTTTGCATAGAGGCCTGGGGAACAAACAGCAAGACAATACAGGCTGTGTGATGTTGAAGGAGATGAAAACTGCATCTAATAAATGCTATCAGATGCTGTACTACACCATCTTTGTCTGCACGGGCTTAATCCTACTAGCTTAATATTGTCTGTGTAGTCACAGCCTGACATGTCTTCGTGCCATTGAGCTCCATTGCAGTTCAAAAACTCTTAAAACGCATGTTTTCTCGAAAGAAATTAAGCACTTTGAGCTGAGTTTCTTGGAAGAAAAGGTGCTAAATGTCAGTAAATAAAGTTTTCAAGTTGGTCTTATTGGTAATATCATACAACACCAGCCTTATCCTTTAATTCAGTGCGTTTCCAACCTTTTCGGCTAACCTCTCATCACAGGTTGCTAATGAGCCGTGAGCACCAAATACTGACGTTCACCTCTCAAATTCTTTCATTTTAGGTTCATGTTTATGCTCCCAAACGTTCTCCAGTATTTAACAGGGGGGAAAAGCAAACATGTGAGAAGTCTGAAAAGTGTTTTTGGCTTCTTCTTTCCTCTCTTGATATCATCTCCTGACCCCTCAGATTTATCTCGTGACCCCCTCGGGGGCCCCCTGACCTCCAGGTTGAGAACCGCTGCCTTTACTTCATTTCACAAGCAATCTTTGAGCATGCAACAATTACTAAGGCTTGCTGAATGTTCTTTCGGCTTTAAAGTTTGTATGTATGACATTAACAAAGGATAACTGCTGCTGCTTTATGAGAACCAGTGTCTCTGCTGCAAATGGAATAAGGTTTTTGGTTCCTCCTGTTTTTTAGAGATGCCCTACAGGGATGGTGAGTAATCCTGAGTGTGACTGTCTCCCTCTAGTGGTGCACCAGCACCTTTTCTAACTCCATATTTAACTGTGATGTTTCAACACCTACAACAGCTTTTGTACCGTGTTGTTAAAACTCGCATAGTAAAGTGTGTTAAGTCTTTCCTGCGTTGTGTTTCTTCCCCCCGTGACAGCAGCGTGCGTTGCTGGTGGATAACGTCTGGGTTTTGTGCCGCTTGTCAGCGCGCAAGTAATCAAGTTTATTGACAAAACCTGTCTTTCTTTCTGTAGCGCGAGAAAAACGAAAAAGCCTCTTCATCAGCAATGTAAGTGTGCAGCTGCTTCTATTTCGCGCCGCGAAATCTAAACCGTGCCATTTCACCATCTTGTTGCTCGTTTAAGTAGCTTATTAAAACTCAAATTCACCGGTGATTCAATGCCTTAGGTCAAACTCTGCTGAAAGCTGAAAATGTAAACGGTCACATTCTTAGCATGCATGCCTCTGATCCTCATTCCCTCTGTGCATGACACCCTGGCATGCTTTATGTGGGTCAGACAGAAACATGTACACTCTAATAACAGTCACTGTGTGTGTGTGTAGCATGGAACGTTGAGGAGGAAATACAGCTCCTGCTCCACCATCTTCCTAGACGACAACACTGTCAGCCAGCCCAACCTCAAATACACCATTAAATGGTAAAGCCTAATAATAGACATTATTATTAAGACATATTATTTATTCTTATATTTAAACATGTTAACACGCGTATTATTGTTTTCCCTTTACAGTGTAGCGCTGGCGATTTACTACCATATAAAAAACAGGTGAGGATTCTCAGTCATTTTCAATACCTACAGGGCAAACGGTATTCTCTGTAAATCCCAAAACATAAATGCAGAAGCTGATGTACTAAAAGGGATATCTGGATTGTTTGCACAAAGCAGTACATGTAAGAAAGAAAAAGGTGAGTTTGTTGTGGCGTATGCGTGGTATATTAATAGTGCTTAATTGCGTACTTTTTAAACGTAATAAAAGGAAATTGCTCTCATCTCAGCAACATGTGGCGTCGCTAGTTTGTCTTCATATATATGAAATGTAGTCTTGGTTGCACTACCGAAAACCAAAACACTGGATCGGAGCATAGTATCTATATAAACGTTTGTTTTAAGAAACTATAAAATTTCAGCCTAAAATAATATTTTTCTATTTTTCCATTATCTATTAATAACTTTACACTTGTGACATTTAATTCAAGATTTGAATTATTTCATGAAATCAACCATGTAACTGTTGTTTCTCATGCCAGGGACACCGATGGAGTAATGCTGCTAGATATATTTGACGAGAAGCTTCATCCTCTTTCCGTACGCCTTTTTTGCTATTTCACATTCTGCACAAATATCTTATATTTTATATCTGTTAAACTCATTCTTCTTTTAAACTCCCCTAATGTATGTCCTTTCCTTGACCCTACCTGTTTCCTCCCTTCTTTACACCCGTACCTCCACCTCTTTCTTACATCCCTCCTCCCAGAAATCAGAGGTGCCGCCGGACTATGACCAACACGACCCAGAGCAGAAGCAGATCTACCGGTTTGTCAGGACGTTGTTCAGTGCCGCTCAGCTCACTTCTGAGTGTGCGATCGTCACTCTAGTAAGATCTTATTTAAACCTCCTTCATCCTCCTAATATATTTTTGTGGACCATAATGTAAAACACTCATACCCACATGTGCATAACAAACAAGAAAAGGTGTTCGTCAGAAGGCTGTCCAATGAAGGTAAGGGCCGACCGGCCTTAAACGGTGCCCGCACAAGCACACACAGTTGCTGTTTGGGCCCAACGGGAAATTTCCCCCCGATGTGTTGAGACAAGCCAGGGATGCATCAGAAATACCATGTCGTCTGTGTGTCGGTGGGTCTCGGAGACCAGTAGGGTGTCGTACAGGAAAGAGTGAACGTATACCTCCTGACACCACTGAGCAGAGCATGAACGAATATGAACACTGGGTTTTCAATTTAAATCACTGCCTATTGACACACTTTCATGCCCAGTCTCCAGTGAAGCCTCCTTTTGTCCGCGGTGTCGTGCAGGTCTACCTGGAGAGGCTCCTGACCTACGCGGAGATTGACATCAGTCCGGGTAACTGGAAGAGGATCATTCTGGGTGCTATCCTGCTGGCCTCAAAGGTCTGGGACGACCAGGCGGTCTGGAACGTCGACTACTGCCAGATCCTCAAGGATATCACTGTGGAGGACATGTGAGTGTATTTATGAAGACATGGGACTGGTCTTGCATTTAGGACTTTGGTTCAGAATTAAGATTCATGTTAGGATTAGCTCAGAAAACTGGAACAAGAAGGGGCGAGGAAAATGTTGTCGTCATCATAGGGACAGAAGACTAAAAAGACAGGATTTTGAGCAACAAGTCGCTGGTATTAATCCCTGGACGTGTTAAAATAGTGGACTATTGACCTTCTGTATGTTTTACATATTATACAGGAATGAGTTGGAGCGCCAGTTTCTAGAGCTGCTGCAGTTCAACATCAACGTGCCGTCCAGTGTCTACGCCAAGTATTACTTTGACCTGCGATCGCTTTCAGAGTCCAACAATCTCTGCTTCCCCCTGGAGCCGCTCAGCAGAGAAAAGGCCCAAAAACTAGAGGTGAGACGCTTCCGTCCAGCTGTCCATTCACAGTCGTTCCTCTCTGGCTTTTCCTTTGCAGTTCTTTCTAATTTTCCCTCCTATTCCGCCATTTGCCAATATAATCTAAAGCCACCGTGTAGAATTTGAAGATTTCTTTCTTCGGCAGCCCCGGTGGTCGTACTCGTTCCTACTACTCAACTCTAAACTTTATTTTCTAAGTGATGCAGTGTGGTTACAGTCGAAAGCAGGACAAATAACCACAAAACACCGAGCAGATCGTTGCTGCTCGCCCGTCTGTGCTTGTGAGTGTTCCGATTTGGTTCTTGAATTGAGTGGCGCTTTCCTGTCTGATACAGGGAGTTCTCTGAACAGGGTTGTCTCATTTTTCCACCAACACAAACATGTACCATCAGAACATATTAAAAATGCTTTATTGTCATTAGAAATTCTGCAAATCCTGGCTTTGCTAATCGAACCCAAGATTCATCGCAAGCATGCTTTAAGAAAATAGACTCTGAAGGGAAAACATTTCTTGAAAGAGCGTGACTTCTTTGGAAACTAAATGTAGAATTTTGGCTCCTTCATAAAAACCCTTTTCATGTTCTGTCTTCAGGCTATTTCCAGACTATGTGATGACAAGTACAAGGACGTGCGGAGAGCTGCAAGGAAGCGCTCGGCCAGCATGGACAATCTATGTGGGATCAGATGGGTCCCCGCGATCCTTTCCTAACCAATACGCATCTGCCGCGTACTGAGCTCTGGCATCGGGCTGCAGACACTGGCTGGATGAGAAAACACGCATTAGTGGAAACGGACCAACGTGGTTCTGTGCCGAGTCCAAGAACCTTCGGTTTGGGTTCCCAGATAATACCAAGACGTGGAAACCTCTGGACCTCTGCACACTTCAAACTGGAGGCAAGAAAGTGAAACCACATCTGTAGTTTTGGGATGCGAAGTGAACGCCAGAGCAGTTTCTAACTTAACCTGATGCCTTCACAGTGCCTCAACTCTTCTGTTCATGACAGAGAGAAGGGAGTTCCAGGTCGTTATATCATCTGTGGAGCAAAATCAGGCGTTGGACCGACCAAGAAAGTCCTGGACAACACAGCCGCGAAAACGTCCCGGGATGTGACATTGTGAATCTATCTTCATGTATTAGCTCTCTGTTCAGTTTTCCGGCTTTGTCCAGATTCAACTGTGTCTGGCCTAATTTGAAAGATTTGAGACGGACCTTCAACTTCACAATGAAGCATATTATTTATATAACTTGATTACACGAACTTATGTGAATAGTTGCAGCTGCCTGACCTCATAGTACCTGCAGAGTTTCGAAAACAGTAGTGTAGCACTGGACTTTCTACCGGTTATTTGTCCTTTGGACAGGATTTAGAGTAATAAAAGTGTTTGCAGGTTTTCTCCTTTTCGAAGTCTTTATATTCAAGGTTTACAGTATTTCTAGCGTACCTCTCAATACTCAGGTAGTCCGTTTGATATTTTGATTTATTGTGACGCTCATTTGAATATACTGAGGGTAGAAACACAAATTAGGACAAGTGACCAGAATTAATGAAAAGGTGTGACAACATTCCTACAGAAATCACATTCCTGTTTTGGGGACATAATTATGGGCATAATCAAACAATTACTACCACAGTATAACGTGAAATGTCGACCAGAGCATGTTTTCTCGGGGTTCTGATTCTGTGTTGGTTACATCTTTACATGACTGTTTTTAGAAGCCCGATGGAAGACTTGAGTAGAATTAGGAGATCTTTCTGCTGCCATCTAGTGGTCAGTCAGTATATTTAGCTCCAAAATATATGTGAGGCCACACAGCACTGCTTTATTTGTCATTTTTCAGTATTATAGCGCTAGATGACAATACCCTACATCTACAGAACATTTGGAAAATCAAACATCTCCAGTCTCATAAGTGTCGTGCTCAATGGCTGCTTCCCCAGTGTCTTTATTTCCTAGCTGATCCCTTCACAGTTCTGCCATAACAACAAAATAAAACCCCAATCTGTTTGATGTTACATCGAAGGAATAAAGTACGTCCATGCATGTAGCCCTCTCTGGGTCAAGGGGTTTCAGCAGCCTTGCCAAGTAAATAAAAGCCCAGTAAACAAAAATGTATTGGTATAAATCTATGAACAAAGCTGTTTTCCTTAATTCCTCAGAAGGTCACACTTTGGAGTTATCAGGTTTTAAGAGGGCACTTGCTAAGGAAAAGTTAACTTTTCAACAGCAGTCCGGAGCCAAGAAAATTGTACAATTGTAATTACGTGTGATCGTAATTTAAGACACTTAAATTAAGGGCACAAATCCTGCAATCATTTTCTCTGGTTTGCAGGAGGTGGTCGTTTAATGACGACCTTCAGTTCTGATCTTCCACGAATGTGCTGTCTCTAGTGATAGTGGGTCACCAACAACACTGCGGTGTCCTGTTGATCTGTCCTTAAGAACAAAAAGCGTCCCAGAAATTCAGGATGGTTCAGACGACAAAAAGAACAGAAATAAAACACTAAGGGTGTGTTCATTCACCAAAAAGGCATATGCCAGAATAATTATACTGAACACACAAAAATTGGACACATTAGAAACCATTCCATCACACCTGAACACTTTTATCAAGATAAACGCTGACTGCTGAGCCAAGTCTGTTGAAGTATTGAGACTACTGACAAATTAGAGGATTTTGTGTTGTACATTTGATTTAAATCTAATTGCTACTAGCAAATAACTGATCAGGTTTTCATGCCCCCCCCATTTGTCTGAAACCTGAAGCACTAAAATCTAATTATTTTGCAAATGAACTTTGTACAATGTATAAAGAGTCAAAAAATCTAATAAAAACAGACAGGTTAATTGTGAATAATTTAAGGATGTGTTGATTTGTGTTTTTAATAAAAGAATAATATATAATTGTGTAAGTATAATTGTGTTTTGCAGATTTTATATATTTCTGACAATCGTAAGAGGTTTATTTTCCTCTCTATTTTCATCCCAACAATGCTTTGAAGGCCGCCTGGTTAGAATAGCTGTGTTTAGGGGCAAGCTGTGAGGGTCGGAGCTGTAGTTCCGGAGCAGCGCTGAAGGGGGACAGCAACTCAGGAACTGCTCCCTGATTTGGATTGGTCAGCTTTAAAGCAGTTGTTCTTGAGCGGTTTTGGGCTGTTTCCTAATGGGATCAGGGTTAGAGCTGAACAACGAGGATGATGGGAGCAAATGAGCTACTCTTCATCACTATCAGTCACAGTGTCTCCTTTGTGGGTAAGTCTTCCTTTTTGTAGTTAACAATGCTAGAAAATAAGCAGAATTAGTATGTCAGGGTGTTCATTCTCTATATGATGGCAATTATACGCCTGTCGGCCCAAATAAACAGGAAATGTAAAGTGCTGTCAATTTGAACAAATATATTAAAGAAATTGAGTAAAAGATTTTCTATTCTCAAGCCAAGTTATGCTAAAGGAGGAGGCACTGAAGAATGCATTAAGATAAGTCTGAGTAGGACTTTGGTGCTTGGTGAGTTTTATACTTCCTAATAGGGAATTTTGTCGCTCTCCGTCTCTTGTGTTTTTTTTTTTTCCATCTTCTCAATCTTAGCAGTCGATATTACTTGATCATCTCTTTTCCATTACAGGCAAAACCTGGTGGATGTTGATGCTGGCTTTCCGTCTGCTGGTCCTCCTGCTGGTTGGCGTCACCCTCTTTAGTGACGAACAGGAAAGATTTATCTGCAACACCATCCAGCCAGGCTGCTCTAATGTGTGTTTTGACGCATTTGCTCCTGTGTCCGTCTTCCGTCTCTGGATCTTCCACCTTATTCTCCTGTATGTTCCCCATGTGCTGTTTGCAACCTACGTCACGCATAAAGTTTTGCCATATCCCTCTTCCGGAGTTTTCTCCTCAAGAGAACTGTCCTTGCATAAAGCTCCACTTCACGACCTCCTGCGTGAATGGCAAGTGCCACGCTTCTACCGCGCTTACCTCCTGGTTGTAATTCTACGGATTCTCCTAGAAGTGGTTTTCGGTGCAGGCCAGTTTTATCTCTTTGGTTTGCGCTTCCTCTGCGACGAGGCTCCCTGCACATCTGGGGTCGAGTGCTACGTCTCCAGACCAACTGAGAAGACCTTAATCCTCAACTTCATGCTGGGCGTCGCATCCTGGTCCATTCTGCTAAATTTGGTTGACCTGATGAGCTCCATGGAGGCAATGGTGAGATGGAGGAGGAAAAGGGAGATGTTTATGGAGGCGATGATGAAAGGAGAGCCCCACACAGAGACAACTATGACTGATGACAGGAAACTGAGCCTGTGTGGAGGCTCAAAGAATAGACTCAAAGATGACAAACATGCTACTGCTGTTGCACCAAACGGTGAACCTCTTAATGCAAAGGTGAACGGTGGAACCATAATTCAAACTGGCGAATCCACTAATGACAAGAAGCCAGAAATCCAAGATGTTAAAGCGGAGATGTCTCGTTTGCACACCCCCTTTGTCCTCCAGAGCCACCTAAGACCCCCACTGTCCCCTCGCCCTGACAGGGGACTTCCACCAATCCCCGGCATGCCAACACCAAAAAACTGGGCCAGTATTCTCCAGTTGGGGCAAACTTAGACCAACAGTCTGACAGCTGTGAATCTCCAGACAAGAAGACATGGGTGTAATTGACTGGGTGGCCATTTATTACTGTCATTGGACAGAAAACTATCTTTAAAGGGCCCAGATATTTTGCGTTTACTGTTATGCTAAACATGAATTTATAAAAAAAACTGTTGTACTATAAAGGAAGATTTGCTAGAAATCGTAAAGCTGCACTAATGTATATTTTTTTATTAAATGATGTATGATGTGACAAACCCACAGAGATTTAGCCTTTCAGCAACTTTTAGCTCATTTTTTAGATTGACAAAATTCTGCTCTCAATCCAGCTGTTTTGAGAAAAGTAAGCTCTCATAAGCCCACAGGCTGCTACCAGTGTGAAACAATTATAGTTTATCATTTATTCATATGTTAATCAACATTTGCTTAGTAATTAGGTGCTTATGTATTTACATTTAAGTAGTTAGTAGTTTTAGCTGGATCCTTGTCTCCAGTCTTGATACCCGACCAAGTCTAACGTGTGTGTGTGCTGAGCAACGGGACCCTTGGAGAAAGAGTCAAAAGGTCAGCCATGTGGTGGAGTATAGGAGATGTTTTTCTGCTTCTCCACATGTACGTCAAGGGGTTGAAGGTTACTATAGGTCTAAATCTGACGACCTATGTATCACTGGCCAATGGAAAAGAGTGTCTTTGTTTCCAGGATACTATAAAAGCTGTATTTGTGTATCTTCTCTTTGAGACAGCTGATGACTTCTGATCGTCTGTCTCCTTTTGTACAATACACCTTTTGTCAACGACCTGCAAGTGTTTCATTCAACTTTACGAGAATAGGCAGTTTTCCACGACTAAACTCTTCAACAAGATTCTCCAGTTTGTTGAGCATATGGCATATAAACTAAATTTAGGTGCTGAGTTGGAATCTGAGATTAGCGTGTTATTTCCCATCTGAAGGGTCAATTTCTCCAGATGTTATTTTTTTTTCATTTTATCGTTGTAAAGGCAGGACTGCATTTGAAGGGGTCCAGATATTTTTTCACTTCCCCAGTAATATCCTCCTTATATTGTTTTGTTCAGCTTTAAGAGTATAGGCAGTTTTCCACGACACCAGCCCAGCACCAAATTGCAAATCAGCAACATCTAGTAACCTAGCACGCTTACTAGCCTTAATGTTAGCGGCTGTGGCTCAGCAGGTAGAGCGGGTTGTCCATTACTCCTAGGCGATTCTTGGGCAAGACACTGAACCTCAAATTGCTCCCGAAGGAGGCCAACACTTTGCATGGCAGCTCTGTTGCCATCGGTGCATGAATGGGTAAATGAGTCCGATCTGTAAGAAGTAAGTCAATACTGCTATTCGCCATAGCAGCTTTAAGTCCAAATATGTGTTTTCAGCTTGTTCCACTCCCCCCAAGTGGCCAAAAAATCAATTAGTCAATATTTGTTTTTGTAATTTTGAAATGATACAATTAACTGGACATGCAAGTGGCAATACAAAATGTTGAAGACAGTTCTAACCTTTGTTTTCACGCAATAAAATGGCATGTAGTTTTTCTTGACGCATGCTTGCTGAATGCTCTTTTTTTGGTGGTAATAATTGGTCAGATATAGTACGTTGTTTGTACCGTCCAAGGCATGTTGGCCTCTGTGTGAGAAAATGAGACACACAGGCCGACCCTGACGGAGCACAACTTACAGTGCTCGGCTGTTGTGCGGATGACTGAGTGCCGACACACTGACCTGACCTGACCTCTGACCTCTCACGCGACCACCGGACGAAGCAGCCACGACCTAACTTAAGCTAACCGTGCTCAAATGACACAAGGCCTTCAACCATCTCGCCACCATCATTCAACATTAACTCAGAATGCAAGCAAAGCAACCTTACGTTGCTGAAAGCGATTAAGCAGTCCCCTGAGACACATCGCCTCCAGTGTGGCCGTGACCCTAACGCATGCCTCGTGCCCCTCTCATTGTTCAGCTAAGACATGCAGACACACTAGTGGCCGGTGGTCGGTCAGGTGCTCAGGGAATGGATCGTACTGTCACTGGTGGAAGTCAAGAGGTCGGACAAGCAAGGCTGGTGACCCACATCCACACAAAACAGTGTCCCTAAAGAGACAGTATGCGTCTGTTGTTGCTGAGCTTCCCGCAGCTTGTCAACATAACGCACGCAAACAAACGGAAACAATTTTTGTTGGCTACGTGTCGTCGAAAAAATCCGAGCCACCAATGTCCGTCTTAACACGTGCTGTGGTCGTGATATCAGCCACGTCAAAGGCACCGCTTTGCTGTGCGAGCTATGATAAGATCACGCGGGTTTACATAGAGAGGACTTTCTATTGTTTTGTTTTACAGTTACACGGCCAAACATACGCGGACATTGCACCCGTATGTGATAGATGGACATCGCATCCCAAAACCACTGGCATAAATCTGCAGCTAGAACAGCCTCAGACTCTCCTGGGAAGGCTTTGCACCAGATCTAGTAACCTGGCTGCACACATTTGCTCCCATTTAGCAACAAAAGCATTAATGGGGCATCCACTGATGTTGGGCGATAAGACCTGGCTCGCAGTTGTGTTCCAGTTTCACGTCATGTTGAAAGAGGCAAGGTGCCTTCCACAAACTGCTGCTGCAAGTCCTGGAAGCACATTATCAACTAAAAAATGATTTAGTGATGTAACTCTAAGATTTTTCTTAAATACGTCTGAATTTAAACCACAAATAAAAATAAAAATATACAAATATCCTATACATTGTTTTCCGGCCATAATGTAAAATCATATATAATATGTAGACAGATGACCAATTATGGAAATCACTCATTGATTTCATTAACCAGAGTTTGTTGCTTATATAACCTGAGGATAGTGATGCTTTCACTGCCATCTATTGGTCAAAGGTAACTATTGCAGGATCCAAAGAATGAACCAAGTCACAGTGACCTTTACAGTGTGACAATATCAACTATTGTTTCCCATACCGCATCAAATATTCCGTCGAAGGGTCATTTGATGGCTTTTAAAATAAGTGAAAAATAAGAATTGATAATAACAATAATGGAAATCTACAGCATCTTAAATCCTTGGCTGAAGAAATAAACAATCACTTCCAGAGAAGAGGTGTCGCTATTGATAAAGACATCAAATGATACAATTTTCAGTGCTGCTTTTTTCCAAATTAAAAAAATATACTTCATACACATGTTTGAGAATAAACCTCGTCATTTATATGATTCAGTTTTTCGTAGGCTGTAATATAATTTTAAATATCTAAAGTTAATTTTCCAACTCCTGTCAAGTTATTGCCAAAGAACTGAGCATTACCTGAGATTCACCATCCAAAACTGAAAGCTCTGCAAAAGAGGTTTGAGTTTTCCAACTTTCAATGGCTTACTGCCGTTTGAAGGCGTCTGTCACGTGACTGAGTTGTCTTGGGAGATACCTCATTCAGAGACTAAATGCCTCATGTGTGCACTCTGTGTCGTACAGCTGCGCTCAGACATCAATACAGAGCAGAATATTAGGAGTCGATGCCTTCGCTCTCCATCGATCTCCTCCTCAACAGGAGCCCAACCTGCGGCCGCCTCAGGTGCAATAACGCACGCCGATCTCACGGGTGACAGACGGAGGAGATTGAGAAGTAGGAGGGAGAGCTCAACATTGACCACAGCAGCACATCAGAGGAGACGTCAGAGGCATCAAAAATATCGATCGCCCGGCATCCTCTTCACCTCTGAGGTCCCTGACGGCCACGGCTCGGAAGAGAAAATCCATTCTGTCTTCCTTTGATGTTTGTGATAGAGGGATTGTACCGCGGAAGGAGAGAAAGGGTGTTTGGTTTGGTGTAAAGGAAGGCTGAATGGCTTCGAGGTCTTAAGGAGTGTGTGGCTGACAAAAGATCCGCTACCAACCCCCACGCAAAGATTATTTTAAACTGGAAGGCTGCTTGCGTTGAAATCTGCCTCGCCTGTACCCTGGAGAACTCTAAAAGGTCTTTTGCCATGTGCCATTTTTAAACGCCGATTAAATTCATTTTACAGTCATTGTATTTTATACATTAATTACATTACATACATTATTATATTGCACTGTAATGGGTGAATGACAGTGAATATATTTGCCTGGATGTGTAGCTGGTTGCTAACAGGTTAGCCATATCAACTTATATGTCATGTTGTGTGGGCACTAACTACGGAGTTATATATTATATATCCTCTTGCTGTGATAATTTCACTTTCTTTGGCTTCGTTTTAGCGTCATGCAGTGGTTCATCCCAGCATGCTTTGGGGCAGAAAGCAGTGAGGTCGTCTGTCCGTCACGAGGCATGCCAGTTAGGCCTAGAAGAACTGTTTGTATTAAACTGCACTGTAACTCATCCGCGACATGACAATAGCAGTTACCGAAAGCAAGATGCTTCCCACCCAGCTGTGTGTACTTCCTGAAATCAGAGACTCCCACTGCTACGTGACCTTTAACGGCCCGATGGAAGCCATTCAGACAGCTTAACGTGATTTATTCCAAACCAATCAGGAGTCAGACAACTAATTAGATCCTTAGACAAAGATGGCATTCATGAACATCCAATGAGGAAAAGGTGGGCTATCTGAATTTCACCAGTGGGATCTCTCCGTGAACCGGCACGTCAGCGCCTTGTTTATGTTCGGAGGAGATGGATCAGGCACAACCTTGCAATCCGTTTCCTCTGTTGATTTTTCTGCTTATGGGATTGAGGGAACATACCCCTCCCCCAACCCTCGACAAAACACACACACACACACACACACACACACCTACACACACCACTGGAAGAGGAAGCTAACTTGCTCACTTGGTTAACAAGCAGTGACAGGGCAAATTGTTCTCATCAGACATTTGATGAATGCAATTATTGAGGGAGACAAGTTGCCACAATTAGACCTCTGTAGGAAGTAACTGATTTGTGTACTTTGGTATATTTTATTCCATCACAGTCAGCTGGGTGTGTGCAGCAAAGGAGTGGCCATTTCAACGGGCCATCCAGTGTCAGAAATGTGTTTCATCGATAAAAAGTAGATAGCTTCACAGGCATCGAGTCTTTAACCTTTAACCTCTTAAACCCAGAGAGTATAAGCAGTGTAAGTTATAGAATATTTCAGTCTGGTGCATCAGTGGATGGAGACTTTGAGTTGAATATTGCATCGGTAGCTCTGAATATAAAACTGAATATTTTTATTTCTTAGACTCAATGATACGTTAAATAAACTTTGTAGGTGTGTGTTCAGTTGGTGAATTCACGTTTTGCGTGCCGCCGCACCGGTGGCTGTCGTTGTGTAACCGTTTGTCCACAAGGTGGCAGCATAATGCAACGCAAGCCGCCTCTCTTGGCCCTGGTGGAGTCTCCTCCGCAGCTTGGAGCGCGTTTTACTGGCTTCGAACGCAAACAAGACATACGGCATTTTCTCACGTTCGCGGCAGAAAATAGAGCCCGCTGCAACCATTACGCACAAAACCATTTAACATTAAAAAGCTTAAACCCTCATTTAGTGATGATGCTGACAGTGTAAGATGATGTCCGTCCCTCCTCGCTGACGTCTCAATTATTAGCCCGAGGCGTGCAAAGAATCCGCCTTATTATAGGAACCTGCAGTCTTATTAGATAGTAGCTGTAAGAAGTTGAGGAAAACAGACGGTCAGATTAATTTTCTCCACTTGCGTCAATGATTTCCTTGAACAAAATGTACTTTCTGGTGGCCTTTGCTTCGCAAGCTGATGGACAACTGGGTTAAGATGAAAAAAAAAAATAAATAAAAGAAGAGCATCTCCCTCGACTGTCACCAGCCCTGCTCGACTTAAAGAGCAGGTGAAGTTAACTGACTTCTAAAAAGGTGCATTATAGGGTAAAAGTAAGGGGTTTAACCCCGAGGACAAAAGTCAAAGGTTAATAACAAGACTGAAGCGCATTAAAGTGAGGAGCCCACCTGCAGACGCGGCTCCCTGCGTCTCACAGCAGGTGGATCTGCAGCACCGGGGAGGCTTGATGCACATCCCGCGGCCCCAAAATGAACCTCTATAAGACACACCAGGCAGAGCACGAGTCCATTTTACGAGAACCACCAGGGACGCACAAGAAGAAAGGAAAATGCAATAAAATTGTTTTATTCTCAAAATAAAATCTTCTATCGGGGTGGAATTTATACATATTTACATATGTCGTAATTTGTCATATACAAATGTGCAATATATGTACACCAATAATTATATAAATACACTTTATACATGCAAATGCACGCTAACGGGACCCGTATGAGACAGTTTTAAGGCCTTGATTGACGCACTTGTGTGGATCCATCTAACAGCAGCCTGGTGTCAAGCAGAGCAGCCGGATGATGAATCTTATTTTTAAGACACAGCGGTTCTTTTGCAGTAAGAAGAAGAAGAAGAAGAAGAAGAAGAAGAA
>JAVQJF010031057.1:0-15995 GCA_036023855.1 Gadopsis marmoratus | reverse complement strand
CTGCCCCCTGCAGACCGGGAACACCCCACAAGAGCTGCAGTGTTGGAGATGCTCTGACCCAGTCGTCCAGCCATCACAGTTCCTTATCAAAGTTGCTCAAATTCTTCTGCTTGCCCATTTTTCCTGCTTCAACACATCAACTTGGAGGACAAAATGTTTACTTGCTGCCTCATATATCCCCCCCCCCCACTGACAGGTGCCATGGTAATCAGATAATCAGTGTTCTTCACTTCACCTGTCAGTGCTCACAGAGTGATGGCTGTTCAGTGCATATCAGGCAAATAGAGCACAAAACAAAATGACACAAGGGGACACCAGGTAACAAAAACACACACCCAACCTTGTTTCCCCTGAGAGAATTAGTAAAATCAGTCCATCTAATGATCGTTCTCTCACCATTTCAGTGGCGTCCCTTCATACTCGAACCACATCTCCTCCACGTCCTCGGCCCTCATCACTTTGTGGAAGTGTTTCTTCACCTTGTCTGTAACCAGAGTCAGGTAGCTCACCCTGGGTAACAGCAGCTGAGAGAGCCAACAGTACAGAGGAGGGGACGCTTTATTAATATTTACATAAACAGACACTATTGCCACGCAATCATTAGGCAAAGACTTTACATGCTTTCACTGACTGTGGAATTAGCTGTACTAGATGTGTTAAAAGTGTGAAAATTAGATATTACCGAGACTTTCTTCGACAATCTCGTGAGAAAAAACACACGCTGACCAATCAAAGTTTTTCCCGTCTCTATGTATTTCACATTTCTAGGGTGCAGATCACCAGAGCTATGTGCGTTAAACTCTGCTGCTATGCTGTTACCCCTTCATTCACAAAACAAACCAGACTCACGGCTATAAAAAGCAATAATGTGATAAATGGATTAACACCGCTAACAACATTGCTATTATATGTTCTTACTAGGAGTAACGTTTTTTTTTGCTTCTGGGAAACATGGAGGCGAGTCTCTTAGCACTGGTGGCAGGCAAAAGCGAAAGTTAGGTCTGGCCTCAGGTGATGTGGCCATGTGGACTTGTGCACTCACATAGTAGGGCTCGGCCTCCCTCTCGGTAACCTCATCCTGGTTCAGGGTGAAGCAGGTCGGGATCCGGCCGAACCAAACGTCTCTCAACACGTCCTTGTCATCTGCCATGCTGCTGCTCCCCGCGGCACATAAAGAACGAATTCACCAAACACACACCCCGAAGTCCAACGGCAGGCAGCTTCCTGCTGTCAACAACACAGGCAGGCACCAGTGAAACTTTCAGCAACACAACCACAAACCCACAGTTGGAGCAGGCAGCGCGACATAAGCTAGCACCGCCTAGGCTGGAGTGGTTCAGCCGCAGGTTCGCCAGATATTTGCCAGGGGAGTAATTACCAAGTTATAGTCCGGCAGATGATAGCGATTCCCCTGCTACACCTCCAAACTAAGTCCAAACCTGTCGGACTACGCAGATGCAATGCGACGCTGTGCTAGCTTGAGGGCTAGGTAAGCTAACTTAGCTAGTGCAAACAAACCAAAGAACTGTTTACAATAAACATACGCGCTAGCTCCCCGCGTGTTGCTATTGTTGTCCACAAACAGACACTTCCCGTGTGCGAGGCAGAGATAATATGTGGGAAGACCTTACTTTTTGTCGATGTTCTGCAGTCTGCTTGAATGGAAGAAGGGCCGTGGCCGTCGGTGTTGTCATTCCACTGCTGTCACCGGAAAAACCCAATTTGACCGCAAAACCGCGACCCCTAGCGACAAACTCTCTATGCTGCAATAACGAACGCAACAGTTTTTTAACCCAGCCGCGTTTTCTAAAAAATACAGAGACGTATGAATTAAAGGCAAAGTTTTGTTTGCATCCTGCGTATTTTACATGTTTCAGAAAGCCTTTAGGTTATACATTCATGTCACAAAAAGAAAAAGAAAAACACAACGCATTCGTAAACCTACTTCGAACGCGTCATCACTATGCGACGCCGCATGTAAAGTACGTGGATTAACCGCATTTCCGCACATGCGCAGAGCAAACCGGGTGTCCAGTACGGGGAGGGCAGCGACGGTGTCCGTGAGTAGCACCAAGAATGGATAAAACACTGGAGACAGACCTGGAAATGCGTCTGCAGGCGCTGGAGAGTCACATATACGGCGAGAGAAGAAACAAAAGTGGAAAACCCGTCAAGGTTCGCACAGAGTTATGTATATTTTGATGAGTGGGTGGGTTGGGGGGGCTAGTAAATAAGCTAACCTGCTGTTAGCCTAGCAGAGCTAACGGTAGCTCTGTCAGTGGGGATGAGCGAACGCCCTTCATAGTTTATGCACATTGCCTGCGCAGCGATTATTAACAATTAGTTTTATTAGAAATTCTGACGACTGTTAACGCCAGTGTTTAAAGACAAAAACAATTGTAGTGCGTTAATCTAGCAGCTAAACAGCTGCTATTTAGCTTTAACGTAGTAGCAGGTCGGTTAGCTACAAATCAGTTAACTGGATCTTTGTGTCTATTGGCATGTAATCAATGCAAATGTTTCACATGTATAAAAAATGTATGTGTGCCACTACTGTACTCACACAAAACTGTTTCACACCGGCTTCATATAATTGCACATTTAATTTGAGTGGGTTTTTGGACTGTTGGTCTGATAAAACAAGCAACTTGGAGACGCCAAAATGGTTTTAAGGTACTTGTGATGGACATTTTCCACTGCTTTTTAAAAAAATGTTATTATATTATACATATTATAGATTGAATTAGTACGTGAATAATTGAGGGAAAATTGTGTTTTCTGTGGAAGAGAACATAATACGGTAAGATGGATGCATGGCCAAGCAGGGAGAGGTAGAGTGAGAGCACAGATGAAGGGTTGTCGTTAATACAGCACTGAAAACACATTTAGCAATCTGAAACTCCTTTGGGTATGCTACAATAGTCGTCAGGAAGAATCTTTAAAGTATACATTTTGTAGCAAATTGGCCAAAAACATGGCGTGGTCCTTTCGAGCCACTGAATGGGATGTCTCAGCAGAGCATCACATGACGTGATGAACACGTTGAACTTACAATGGGGGCATTGAAGTGGATCTGTTTCCCCGCTAGATGTTGCATTTGCAGGGGTGGAGAACGTGCCAGTTCTGCTTAAGAAGAAATGTACTTCAGACGAACTCCGAATGAGACCTAAATATTAGATACTGTAAGTATGCATAAGCAAATGGCCATGTTTGAGGGTAATTAACCTCCAGTCCTCAAGGGTTTGTCACAGGGCAAGTCAGAGTAGACCGTGCACAAATTTAAAACACTATTTCATTGTGTTGCTATATTCTGTACCCTTATTAATCACTAACATTACTGCTAATGAATGACCTTTGTCCTGCAGTGTGCTGAGTCTTTGGCCAGGATTCAGGCAGGTCTGACCAATACGGCCAACAAGAGAGAACGAGTAAAGATCCTGCACAAGAAGAGTGAGTCGCACGCTCTCCAGTATCAGTCCTGACCGCTTGGATTACAGGCTTGTTGTAACTTATTTATTTCTATATGTAATTATTTTAAAATTTCTACTTCACATTGATACTGTTATTCTGAACATTAAAAACATCAAAATGCTGACATTAATTCAATTTTATTTATATAGCGCTATATTATAACAGTTATCTCATAGCACTTGTTAATACAGAGCAAGTCTAAACCAACTCTATATGTACAGACCCAACATTTCCACCATGAGCAGCGCTAGGAGACAGTGGCAAGGAAACACTGCCTTTAACAGGCAGAGAGAGAGAAAACATGGGGGGGGGTAGAGTGAGAGCAGGATGAAAGAGAACACACAGTAGCACAGTACAATTCCACATACAGATGTAAAGCCATGGCATTTACAATGATACTGGTGTTAAAATAAACAACCAATAGTATCAGCAGCACAACAACAGCTACACTAATAATAACATCCACTCGACCAGACCTGTGTGCATCCAGACTGCGCATATGAGAGAGAGTGAGAGAGCGCTAAGGGAAGGCTCAGGGTTCGCCCAGGCCACCCCTCGTCTAAGGGGGCGCTCAGGGCTCACCCGAGTCAGCCCTGCTATAAGCTTTATCAAAGAGGACAGTTTTAAGCCTACAAACATTATATTATATTGTTAAATATTATGCCAAAAGGGCTGCAAAGTGCATGTCTAAAATTCAAAGTGTTGACAGTGCTTGCAGGAATTTCTTTTGTCGTGGCATTTTAGGCTGCGTTTGGTGAGTCTTTGATCATATTTACATTTGTGGTGCAGTTGAGGACCTGCTGAAGTACCTGGACCCCCAGTTCACAGACCACATCACTCTACCGGACGCCATGAAGCTGGAGTTCATTCTCGCTGGTGAGAACCAGGAGGACACTGGGATAGATCAATCAAATAATAAATATATACATCTACAATCTATTTAAACTGCCATCAACTGCCATTATTTATTTTAGGTTTTTATTTATTTATTGTATGTGAATGGAAATTGTTTTTGTAATTCTAATATTTAATAGATGGATGTATTGTATTGATCCCGTGAGGGAAATTGTTTTGTTACAGCAGCACAATCAGCAATACAATAAGAGTAGCCATAAGTTGAAGTCCCTGAAGAATAATAGTAATAAGTGGAAATAAAAGAAATAGAAGAAAGCAATGAGAGCAGGGAATGTGCAAAAAAGATGCATACAATATCTATGATATAAACTATATACTTGGTCTGATTAATGCTATACATTCAATGTTGTTATATTGTATAATGTGTAAGTTATGACACAAAGAAGAAATCTTGTATTGTTGAAGAGTAAAAAAGCAACTTGCATCTGATTCCGTACGTGTTTTGATGCTGTTGTATGTTTGTCTGCACAGAGGAGGACTTCCTGCTTTCCCAGGCTTCTTTGCTGGAGCAGGTCAGCAACTTACAGCCGCTGCTGGACAGCACTTACATCAGAGGTGAGTTTCGCCTGGCAACAAGCAAATCAATTACAAAGCAACACGTGCTCTGGGATTTTTTGGCATTTACCCCTGAGAGCAAAGTAGAGGCCAAGTAAAGAGTGGATTGGGCTGAAATGTGTTTGTTTTTTTAATTTCTTTTCCAATAACCAGTGTACCATTGTAGCCAGCATAGTGAATTGCTTTATGTATGTTTAGCCTATCAGGCCTGTGTCAGCTGTGTGGCTTTTGTTGTTCTTCATAGACGTACCAGAACACGCCACCAAGCTGCAGCGCCTGTCACAGATTCACATCAAAGAGCAGGTAATACCTTCTCTCTCTCCCTACCTCTCTCTTTAGGTTTCATCTGCTGACTCATCCATGTTTATCTCTTTTTACAGGACCAAACTGAGGCTCAGTCCCAGGAAGTGAAGAAGCTTTTTGAGGAATACAACAAAATGGTACACTTCTATTTTTCTTTTTTTTATATCAGTGAAATAGAAATGACCACAAGACAAAGTATAATACACAAATGAAAGAAACATGGAATACAAAATGTTACGTCATTATAAAACTTCTCTTTGTACTCTCTTGAGGGATAAAGGCAGAATAATAATGCATAAATACTTGCCTAATCAATTTTTTATTTGTCTGATAAACTTCCAGCAGCCACTGCTGTAAATCGGAGGGAAATTTAGATTGCTGCTTAAATTTTGTCCGTTGTCTCACCAACCTTTTTAACAACATAAGCTGCTGCTGGGACAGAGCTCCACCCACTGACCCCTGACCTCTGATTGACAGATGTTCCTGCTGTCCAAGCAGTTCACCCAGTGGGACGAGACCCTGAGGACGCTGGAGGAGGCCAAGGGCATTCGGCCTGTGGAGTAGCTACTGTCAACGCACACGCCTGTGATGATGAAGAAGACTTCCTTGTGGTGGGAGCTTTAGGTCAGACGAGTGTTCCATCTGTAGCTTGTTCTTCCCCAATAAGTCACAACAGAAATGGGACAAAAGGGTCACATGTCACTTTTTTGTTTTTAACTGCTAATTAATTTCTCGCGGACTTTAATTGAGTAAGGAGACCTAACATTGATAACACTAATTGCCTCATTTCATTGGTTTTTGAAAATTCTCCAACCCAAGAAAATCATCTCACTTCAACACAGCTGTTTCAAATGAAAAATCAAATGTTCAAACGTTTTCTAAAATAGGTTTGTTTGCCGTGTTGGGGGAAGGTATAGTCCATATTAAAAACAACTCATTTCGTTATTAAGACTACCTGCACATGTGTGGTGCTACCAGGTCAGCTGTCCTACATTTAACAAATTAACGGAACAGCTTTGGTTGTATGTGGTGCAGTGTGTGTTGTTGTAATACTCCACCACTCATACAAACGTTTGGGCTGGCAGAAATGTAAGATGTTAAGGTACTCGGTCTCATGTGACTCTTCATCAGTCGTCTGCAGGAAGTCGCTTCCATTGCGTGACGTGCCGCTCAAACAGCTCAGAGATTTTTCTGTTATTTATTTTCAGACAATAGAGCTTTTTATGCTCGCATATCTACTCAACTTATAATCCATTCCAACATTCTTTGCGATATTCTGGCTTTAACATGTTTTATAATGTCTAATGTGTCATACAGCATGACTGCGGTTAATACAATAAATATTACTTTTTTCTTTTGGCTATTACACACTGTGTGATGTCTGTCATGTATTTCTAAACTGCAGACAGATTCACGGGGTCTCTGCGTGAGGTGACGATATCCAGGCTACGTTTCGGTCATACAGGTTTAAACAATATATATTTTTTTAATAGCAAAACATAATACAGGAAGGTGTGAATTTTAGGAAAAGAATTTGTGAGCAACAAGAAACCGTAGAACACGTTATGATTCACGGTCGAAAATATGAGGCGGAGAGAAGGGAACTGATGCTGAACCTCAAAGAATTAAAGGTTAAATTTGATTTATGGGATATTTTACAAAGAAACTCAGGGGACAGAGTGTTATCTGTTTTTGTTTCGTTAGCTTAGAAGAACAAACTTAATAGAATTTTTTTTTTTTTTCCTCCTTTTCTTTTTAATTTATTATTACTTTATATAACTAGGTGTGTAGTTAGATCCCGGTCCACACTCCATACCATATGGTGGCGGTATTGCACCATAACGTTGTTTCCCAACCGCCATAAAGCCTCGAGGAGGAGGAGAAGCAGCAGCTCTCCCCTGACAGAGGTGACGAGGCTCGGACTCAAACGTTAGCCTAGCTACCTGGCAGCTTTGCTAGCTCGTGTGCACTGGCCGATAGAGGCATTGCGATCGTGTAACATGTCATTCTTTTGGTTGCTGTTATTATAACACGTTGATGATATTTTAACATCGCTGTTTAATAAAGATGTCGGTGCCGTTATTACGTTGACCGCAAAAAAAAAAAAAAATGAAAAAATGAAACCGCTACAGAGTGAGCGGTCTCGTTCAACATAGAGGATCTTCGGCTTCGGGTTTGCGGGCTGCCGGCAGGAGGCGGGACGGGACTCCGCGGGCGGCGGTTCGTGGTCGGAGGAGTAGCGGCGCTCGTCATGGACCGGACGGCCGTGGTGAAGGTCGGGGCCGCGGCCAGCGCCAGCGTCTGTGCGCTGTTCGGCGGCGTCGTTCTGGCCCAGTACATCGTCGCAAAGAAGAAGCGAGCGGGCAAGAAAACCAGGATCATAGAGATGGTGAGTGAAACCAGACGACCCTACACCTGCGTCAAGACGGCATGAGGCAGATGAGGGGGGGGAATAAACAGGAAGTGGGACCTTCTAAATAAAAGCTTTGACGGTGCGTGGTCTTGAGAGCCGTTTGTATTTTTAAATTTCAGGCTTATAAACGGGCGCTAAATTTGGCGCCATTTATTTCTAGGTTTTGCACGTCTTGCGTTCATATTTTTGATGTGTGCACCACGCTGTCGTGCTTTGGTCATCCGAACATTTTATTGTGCCATCAAGTAGTATGGGAATACTTTTGAGCTTAAAAAAAAAAAAAAGTATCATTCGATAAATATTTAGTCACCACCGGTTTACAGAGAGCAAGCAAGGCGTTAAATACAGTGTCAGTACTGTTGTATGTTAACCTATGCAACCGCTGCGACGCACGTTAGTTGGAAAAAATCGCGTCCGGAAACGGTTCACGCCGTGTCCCTGGTAGCTTGACAGCGGTGGCCCTTGCTCGAAGGCTCTGCGCAGGCGCGGGTTCCCCCTAAAACGGCGCCTGTTGTTTTAGAGGTCACCGGCCTGCTGTCGTCTTGACAGAAAGCAGCAGCAGCTGTTCTGTCGGAATCCAGAAACGGCCTCCTGCTGCTGGACAGGCGGCAGGGCTCTGGAAGCTGCAGCGGAACAGCGCGCTCAGTCCAGCTTCCTAACTCGTCCGACAGGAAACATGCAAACATGGATGTTCAGACCTGCGTGGCTTCACTACAGAATTGGTCACCGTGGAATTCTACGGTTCCGTCGGACACTTTTGTCAATGTTGAGTTGTTGCGTACAGAACACGCCCATTTGCGGTTTGCTCCGGGTTTTTGTGACCTTTTCAAATTATAACTAGTTTATAAAGGCAATCATGTTATTATATTACCTTCTATTCAGCGCCATCCATCAAATACCCATGTTAGCATTTATGTAGTTCAACGAAGGAGAAGTGGTTGAATATACATATTTATTTCCTTGTTATAATAACAATAACAGGGCTTATAGAAGATATTCAGGCTTTGAATTTTGCTGATGTCATAGAATCTGTGTGATTCATGCCGCAGTTATTTGACTCCCCCTGTACAGCTTACATAACGTGTGTTCGCTGTCTACCCACACAGACGTTCGCACACAAGCCCGTTGAACTCCGGAGTGCAAATGGCCCGAAATTCAGCTGCCACCTTTCCCGTCTCTTCACTCGCAGCAGAAACTGTTGATCAGTGTCCACCACAGCAGGCAAATGCTCCGGCTGCGCTCAAGACACTTCGTCCACTTGTTTCTTTGCACGTCATTTGCCGCGTGGAGCCGGGTTTTACAGCAGCGTCGTCTGGTTTGTGAACACGGTCTGATTAGTGTGCGTCTGCTTGAGAAGCAGCATCACGTTGTGTTTAGCGACTCCTTTTTATTGGTTTTTTATTTCTCGTAGCATCCCAGCGCATCAGTACAGGCTGGAGGTCGCCGCGGGGACCCTTTGACTGCTTTACATCTCGTCGTTTTTTTTTCATCCTTGTTGATGTAGGAACTGAGACTCTGAACCGCCGGTTTGTGGCGTATATCTCGGTGTAGTAGCCTGACGAGAAGGCTAAACGCTCTGGTCTCTGAATGGGAGGGTCAGAGATGAGACGCGGGACTGTGCACTTTGTAATCTGGCAGTTGATTTCTACTAGCGTTGGCCTCAGTTTGTGACTGTGAGCGTCTCGGTGAACCCCTCAGCTTCAATGGAAGCCCTTCAGATCTCTGCGTCTTGTTCTGTCACTGCTGTTTCATGAACAGAGATGAAAGGCCAAAGGGAGGCTGATTTTTAGATGCTTTTTTTTTTTCTCCCAGCTTATTTATAAGTTGTCGTGTTTTCCAAGTTAATGCCTCCAATTATTTGTGTGAACTTTGACCGAGCAACGCTGTGAGAGGCAGAACCAGTGCATCAAAAGAGCACCATTTCCTGGCTTTTACACTTTGTAGCCGTAGATGCAGTCGAAGTCTCTGGATTGAAATGGACTGAAAGGACGCGTGGCAGTCGGTCAGCCGCGCTTCGTGCAGGCGTCTGGTGGAAGAACGCAGCTAGATGTAGCAGCCACTGCGGCTTCTGGATGTTTTTTTGTTGTTGAGCTGATTATCGGATGAGCGTTTGGGTCATGAAGCGGCCGAGGAATGATGTGTGCGCGTAAACCATAGATTCATACGGTTGTTCTCTGTCTAAGCCGGGAAGCGAGTGCACAGATCCCTCATTTAGAAGTCTGGTCCAGACCAGGTGCTCAGCGGTGGAACACAGTGGTGCACCTGGATGTTACTATGATTTAGATGATTTAGTGTGATGCTCGTCATGTTAGTCATGATCTGGTTCCTGACGGTGTCGGGGCACATTAGTCACAGCAGCTCTTTCTGACACAAGTCAACACTGTAGATTGTTGTTCACAGACACTGACTTCTGTGTGTCTTGTTACTGTCCACTGATGCTCTGTCTCGTGTCCTTTTCCTTATTGCCATTGGCTGATTTAACCGATCTGTTTATTTAGTGCTGAAATGGTTTAGAAATAACCAGTGTCCACCACATTTGCAACTCCCAGAATGATGCTATTAGTGAGGTTGAATTTAGAATGAACCCAGTCAAACACCAGCTGAGCTCAGACAGGTGCTGATGCTGCATCTTGTTGTGCGTGCAGCTACTAGATGACAGTTTATACCAAAAATCACTCAAACTGTCGCCTTTGCTGTAAAACGTGTAGCACCGCTACTAATTTTCCCTGAAGCTTAAGTCCTTAAAAGTAAAATGAATTAATTTCTCCTGACGTAAATGGAGGCGCTCTGTAGTTCAGGCGATGCGGGGGCGCCTTAGATATCGGTATATAACTGTTACTCTATATTTAATTAAAACAAGTAGAAAGCTCTGAAATGTGTTAAATTATTGTTTGCTTGGTAGACTTCATTTGTGCTGCATACAGTCGTTTTTAGTCCTGTGCTTTGCCTGCTACGTCGAGCCAAAAGGTCACCTCACCCAGCTACAGTGCACTTCACTCTGTTGACCTCTGGAGGGCAGAACAATGACAGCTACAATGACAGTGGTGTCGTTTGACAGTTCAGATGACATTTTTTGGTCTTATGTCTCAGCTTGATTGAAGTAAAAAAAACAACAAATGACTGTGACAACTCGGCGCTGTTTCCTGATCACTCACAGAAGAAGGAATTTGTTGTTTTTGTGTATTTTTAGAAAGTTGAGATTAGGTCTTAGGCTGCTATATCTAATCATGCTATTATGCAATGTTCAATGTCCAATTTTTACCAAAACCTCTCGCAGCACGGCATCATGAATGAGAACATGCATTCTAGTTTTAAGATTTTATTATAGTCATATTATAGTGTAGTCGATCAGTAGTAACATTTTTGTCAGTGAACAACCAGAAAGGAGTCCCAGAAGGTGTTACATTACAAGAGAATTGCAATGAAAATAAACTGAATGGTTGGACGTTTTCTGGTGAAAACTGAACTCCGGCGAGTCCCGCCTCATGCTGCTTTTATCATCAGCAACAGATGGCTGTCATCATGGCAACCAAAGCTGTTCCCAGTGTGGGTGGGGGTCACAGGAAGCTGTTAAAGGGCCTCGATGCCGGAGCTTGAACTTGAACTATGTCATACATTAGTACTCGGGTCTGTTAGAATAACGAGGATTGGACTAATGTCTGGCTGCAGCTTAAGACGCATTCATGCACTTAACCTCTTCAGAACTACTACATTCTTCTTGAATGTCAGTGTTTGGACAGGTGTCGCAAGCCTGTATTTGTGGCGATAAGGGATTTTACAACCTTGTTAAGGGTTAGAATTTGAGTTTGGTACAGTCCAGTTCTCCCATTTTAAAGAGGAACTGATATTTCTGTCTCGGCCGCGGGGACAACGCAGGTGAACCGGAGCTGATCAATGATTTATCTAACACACGGCGCTACATCCAAAGACACCATCAGGGTGCAGCTCAAAGAGCACAATGAACCGACAAGGAACGCAGGAGCGGGACGGGTATAAACGGGCAAGACACAAACGAGGGAACAAGAAACAGGTGAAACATTAGGAACAGGTGCTACCAAGCAGGGATACAAAAGGGCAGAACATTTAACAGACAGGAAGGACTTCAAAATTAGACAGGATATACAGACATTGACCATCAGACCTGTGTCCCACCTAAGGTGCCGGCTGCTAGTGCTCTGTCGTCAACAGTCGTGAGGTAGTGGTGCGGATTCAGGACCCAAAGATGGCGCCTATTCAGTTCCATGAGAATTGCTCGCCTGGCGCATACGCCAGAAACGTTTCTAGCTTTGGGGTTTACTTCCCGGTTATGTGGCCCACTGGATATGCGCAGTAGTGTGTCTACAAACACAAAACCTCCCTGGATCAAACATGCATAATAGAAAGAGTCATCATCGACCTTGTTTGCAGTTTGAGGCGTCCTGTCAACAGTTTTACAGACTCTTCACAACGGTGGCTGCAGGGGGGGAATTTTACGCTGCAATACCACGAGTGGCCACAGGAAAAATATTGGAAGGAAGGAAATTATACATCCTTGGGTAGATGTAGTGGTGGCAGTAAAGGAGTTTGTAGCTGACGTTGCAGTTTGTCCTCTGACAACCTTTGACCCCGGCGGGCCAAGGCTGGGTCACAGCAGCCCAAACCTATCGGTAACCTTCGCTCAGGCTCATGTAGATCAGGTTGAACAGGCGATTTGACAGCTGCTGGAACAGGCGATAGGACTGATAACAGTCATTTTCTGTGCGACTGTTGTGCAGCAACGTGCAAAGTGGTATTGAAACAAGAACTTAAGTTAAGCTTTCAGCTCCCAAACAACCTTTAATCCTTACCTCTTATTTCTTATCTTCTTCTCTGATTAATGGCTGACTTGAAGCAACAGGAACATTGGCATCCATTGCTGTTGCAACACTCTACGGGGACAATAATTAATCTGCCAAAATGCTAATGTGACAACACTCAAGGTGCTGCCATTGCACTCAGTGGTGACTTGGTTGCATCTTTGCATTAATGTGATTGCTGTAGACCTTTTTCCTCCTCAGGTGAAGTGTGTCATCAGTGTTTTCAGTAGAGCTGGTTACTGTTGTTTACATTTTT
Organism: Gadopsis marmoratus; assembly: GCA_036023855.1. Classification (NCBI taxonomy): domain Eukaryota; kingdom Metazoa; phylum Chordata; class Actinopteri; order Centrarchiformes; family Percichthyidae; genus Gadopsis; species Gadopsis marmoratus. The sequence continues at coordinate 3,247 of JAVQJF010031057.1, read as the reverse complement.
TGGGAAAGAGAGCGTCGTAGCCAATAGGGAGATTGGAGCGGGCTATGAGGTTTTGGCAGGAGACGGAATTGGATTTGAGCTGACCTGGTAACGCACGGTTTAATTTATTGACTTGAAGCTTAAGATGAGACCTGGCTGTTTCCGGTTTTGGTTGCAGAGGAGACCTTGCAGAAGATAATGCCAAATACATTCAGCCAATCAAAAACAAATCCAAACGTTGCATGAGCTTCGTCTTGTGGTTTGCGTGCACTGTTGCAGATACAAAACTGCATTTCAACATGGCGCGCAAACGGGGCCAAAGCCAAGGAAAAAGGGCTGCAGTGGGAGAAACACTCTCTGCTCCTGTCTGTGTAAATCCGGGAGGCCGTCGGTGGAGCTGTGCCTCTGCGAGCCGGCTGTACGAGCAGGGACCTGTGCTGTTATCGTGGCGAGGTGCTACCAGAGAGCGTCGACCTCGTTTTTGGCAGTCGTGGTATGCGAGGCAGTCGAGGTCGGCAGAGAGGACGAGGTTGTCTCATGTTCCGGTCTCTGCCGTCTTACATCAACAACATCAACAGTGCAGAGGACAGCAAGGAGCTGAGCCTGGGGACCAGGGGCCAGTGTTGCGCAAAGGTTCTGTGTCTCTGGATCACCGATTGTTAGAACACAATAATGTACCCTGTATCCAGGCTCATTTCCCCCGTTTGTCTCCTCCATTCGTTTCTTACACATCCTCTGCAGTCAGACGTCATCTGAAGTGACGTCATTGACTGAGCCGGACAATTTGATGTCAAATCTTTTCACGATGTAAAATTAACAATACTCCTGTCTCTCTCATCTCTTGCGGACAGTTTCTTAAATATTTTCACTTGGCTTTGTTGAATCCTATGTGTTTATGTTGTAGCCAAGGGTCGGGCCCCTTTTTTCAATTCCAATATCTGTTCAGTTTATAGAGGGACTGCAAGAAACTGCGCTTTATTAGAATAATATAATATAAAAGATATTTTTTTTAATTTAATTTGTTCCTTATGTTGCTCAGTAATCAAAACAAGCTAATATCTAGAATCGATAAAGTTAGTGAACAAAAGCAGCTTCAATAACCGTATTATTGTTGATAAAATCATAGGATGAGATCCTTGATGTGGCCGTAACAATGACCGTACTCATCCATCCAGCCATACTTTACATACAACCGCTTATCCTCAGAGGGCTGCAGGGGCCCGGAGCCGAGCCCAGCTGACACTGGGCGAGAGGCGGGTGCTGCCTGGACAGGTCCCACAACCTGCACTTACAGGAAGGACGCAGAAAGTCATACAGTCACCAAAAGCTACACCAAGTACAACTGTAGCTGTGTTAAGTGAGGGTGTGATTTATGGCTAATAAAGTTGAACTTTTCATTTGTAAAAAGACGCAAAGTATTAGTTACATACATAGCTGCATGTCATTTTATAAACACAGTTAATGCTGAAACGCTGCGTTAGACTGGAGTTTGTGTTCACACAGTTGTGGCGAGGCACATATTTCTAAATGTCATCATTACCAATAATGGATTATACTGATGCTACTACTGATACTTCTGTGTGTGTGAACGTGAGGCACGATGTGTCGTGTCCCGTGTAACTGACCACTGGAAGACCAACCTGAGCTTCACACTGAACATTGACCCTCGTGACCTTTCTTGCACCTTCAAGCTATTTTCTGTGTGTGTGTGTGTGTGTGTGTGTGTGTGTTAAAATGTGCACACTCAGCGGTTTTTTTGAAGCGAGTCCAACCTCTCGGATTGATTGGTTGTAAAGGTTCCTTCAAGCGGTCAAAGGCCACATTACTGGAGCAAAGGAAGATTCTAAATGCCACTTTTTCCACCACGTGGTCATTCAGCGTCTATTTATACTGAACCGTTTGCGTGAGTCAGCTGAAACTGACACTGTGTGTGTGTGTTTGAGCCTCTCTCCGTACAGGGGGAGGGGATATGTTGCCAGTCTATTTTGGGCGACACCCCCGTCCCTCCCTGACTGTTGCTGTAGATATATAAGCCCTCTGCAGCCACACAATCTTTTTCTCACTTTTGTTTTAGCTGAGACAACAGACCCGAGGTAAGCTTGTGTGTGTTTCTGTTTTATTCCTGTGGCCACCTTTGGTTCATAGTGACTGCCAGACCCATATAGTAGTCCAAATTCTTGACATAAAAGGAATCGAAATCCTCCTAAATTTGTGTGTGTTAAGGATGCTTTGACCTTTGACCTCAGCATTTTTTCTTTATCCCCAGACATTGAGGCGTCTCCCGAACTCCTTATTTCTGGTGTATTGCAATGTTGTAACCTGCTCTCGCTAAGAAGATTGTGTCTGTTTTTTAAACTGCGCGCCGTATGAAAGAAATAAGGCACGGGCCTGTGGTGCAGCACACCTGGCAGCGTCAGCGTTCGCTCAGAGGAAGAGCAGGTTTGAATGTCGCTGCCGTTCGGGGGAACAAGCATCTAAAACGGCATTTTCATATTGTTTTACATGGGTCGTTCCTATGGCAACCCTTTCAGTACCTGTCATTTAAAACGAAATGTGAGGTTGTCGGTGCAAGAGTGAGAAAAGCAAAAGTCTTTACTCGGCAGATGTGACGACTCGACAGTTGTTTTGGGTCTGTGTGTTGAGAGGCTTGTTAGAGAGCAGGCTGGAACTAATAAAGGAACTAAGTCGTCTTTTTCGTTTGTGTTTCTGTGATTTATGAGGTGCTGCGAAGCCTGATGCTGATTATGTAAGACTGGGGGGGGGTTGCTGTGTGAGTTTTATTTATTTGTTTGTTTGCCTTTCATCAGCACAGTGACGTCATCTACTATATGCGTGTTTGTTGCTCCTCCCACAAAAATCTGTGTTCAACAAGAAATTCACCCCAGGTGGGTGTGTGTGTCGAAGAAAACTGGCATTAATTCCAGTTTGACATGTAGTCTTCGTATCGGTCAGCACACACTTTCAGGGTATCTGTAGGGTCGTAAAAGGTATTAAATCAGTCTATCAACTTGTGGCGCTGCGGTCTTAAAATATGTCAACGGCCTGGAATGTAACGTCAGGATTCTTGCATTACACCCCGACTTCACACACAGCTACACACTTCAAGGCTAACCTCAATCCAAATGAGCTTCCTCCTCCTGCCACATCTGTAACCATAGGCAACCTGCAGGCCAAAGTCCTGTGGCCAATGTTTAAACATCAGTCTACTGTAGAGGGGGGGGGGGGGGGGGGGGGGGGGGGGGGGGGGGGGGGGGGGGGGGGGGGGGGG
>JAVQJF010031050.1:0-11944 GCA_036023855.1 Gadopsis marmoratus | reverse complement strand
CGCCTCCATCACCGCACAGGTGTCCGTGGTCACGTTGATCACCTGGAAAGACAACAGGCCACACAAACCCACCGTGCAGACGCTCCTCCCCCCTCCCACATACCACGGCACGTAACACTATGAAAAGTGTTGACATTAGGTTATTGTACAGATGGAAGTACGGAATTTCATCAAGCAGGACCATCAAATCAAATGCTCAATGTTTTCCTGCCTCCCTGGCTTACACTCTTAGCATGACTGGGTCTTTATACTTTCATGGAAGTAAGTTAAGTGTCTTGTGCCAATACAGAGTGCCACACAGCATGCCTGCATTATTTTGATCCACCACAAGTGCCACACATGTGTTCCTTGGGGAATTCTGGGAGCTCACAAAAAACCTCTCCCAGATGACAAAGACAGAGATTTAATAAAGTCTGAAGTTGAAAAAGAGCGAATGTCTGGTGCTTTCTAAGAAATGGCAACATTTTTCAACCCCCTTCTGTTTTGCTGTTGGTCTGGGTGTGTGTTTGATGTGTCAGTGTGACAGAGAAAGAGATTGTGCAATATGTAGCAAGGCCTTTTGGCAGTAAATGTTTGGGATGGAGGTGGCAGCTGTGGGAGAACTCAGGGGTAGAAAGGTGATAGTTTGACCCTCCCCACCCTCTGGGCTCTACTCAAGCCGTGTCCACACTAATGGAGACACATTTGAAACAGCATCTTTTTCATCTCTAAATCGGATTTTGCCACCGTCGACAACATCTCCCTGGAGAGTATACATGTAATGAGCTCTGTAGATGTGGAAAATGTAGCTTTTTACAAAACAGTTCCGTGGGTTGTGAAACATTCAAAGACCTGGTTCAGTATGACACTGTTTAAATAACAGGAAAAATAACCTTCAGTGAGAATCACTGCTGATGTTGGCAAGCTTGGCTAACTAGCGTCTACTTTCAAAGTGGAATACAAACACAATGCACGATGGGTGTGTGACAGACAGCTTACATTGCTAACAGTTGATAACCAACGCCATCAGGATGTTCAGAGGACACATAGACTGATGTGCTCCAGTCAGTAGCGCACCACAGAAGTTGATGGCATGTCTCCTTGTAGAGCCAGCTCTCAAATGTCAGTCAGCCACTGCCATGGGAACGCTGTTTCCACAAATATGTCCAAAAACTGTTTGATCATGTATATTTTCTCACACGAAAAGTGAGGATAATTTAGATTTTAGTTATATTTATTAGTATACTAATTGATGATATGCACGCAATCTCTACATAGACAGTTCATGGTACATGGTTCTTATTACATTTTGTGCTATTTGGGTAATTCAAATGCAAATATACATTTCCACCAATACTGCCGTTTTAAGAAAAAATATTTGCTATAGCTTGCTGCCAACCAGTGATCAGTAATTATAGGTTTTATTCAGAATTTGGTCCATAAAGCATTAACTACATCAGGAATAGTGCAGGCTTGTCCTTAAGCAAAGATCTGAGAAAACTGTTTGACAGCCGCAAACACTACCAATAAAATGTACCAACATACCATAATACCAATGAAATGTGTGATAAAAATTTGAAAGTCATTTTATCGGGCTCTTGGTGATCGTGGGATGTTGTCCCCTCCATTCCCAAGATTCATTATTGCCATCCACTCAAAATAACAGCTCCCTCTGTTAACTATCACTTCCTCCCTCCAGACTCTATCAGACAGCCTCTACCTGCCCTTTGCTGCTAACACCTGTTACATGATGTCTGTCTTTGTTTCAGATCACAAAGGCATCTTTAGCTATCCAAAGATTTCCCCCTCATATTTTCCATCTTAGCTTTTGATTGCATGCAGTCTGGTTCAGCCACCTGGCTTTATTCCTCTCCCTCTAGCTAAACGCTTGTTAGTCTGCATCCTTGTCTGTCCTTTAGCTGGCTCAATAGGAGGGTATAAATACCTTTTACAAGCTTCCCTCTAGTATCTTTCTTTACCTCATCCTGTCCTTCACATCCTTCCCTCAGCTTGATTCTTCCTTCGTCTGGCTTTCTTCCTTGCTAGTCAGTTTTTTTTCTTTATTGAGAACAATATGTAGGAGGTTAGACAAAAGATTATACACATGCTATATATATTTAACATAATATATTTTTGTGTGTATATCTTAAAACACAGCACAAGGCAAAAACAGACCGCACTGGTTGACATTTTTACATTACGTCAAGCCAACAAGCACAGCAAACTCTAGCAGCATGTGTGAATGTCATCAATGGGTAAGGTTGGAGTGGTGTTCAGTGACAGTTTCACAATGTTAAACCCAGTGGGCACGAGTTGGGAGAGAGGAGTGTGTGGCTCACATGCAGGCCTGGGGGCCACGCTCTGTCCATGGGGGTGGGGAAGGTTGGACCAGAATCTGATTTGGCTGTTACAGCAATCTGGGTCAGTCAGAGGCTGGGAGAGAGTCTCCTCCGGCTGGCTGACCTCATTGCTCCTGCATTATCATTATTTTCCCAGTCAGTCACTACGCTGGGACTCAGTGATACTCTGCACCCGGAAATGCGTCCGATTTCCCCCTTGTGACAGCACACGTGGGCGCACACGCACACACACACACACGTACACACACTTACCCTGGGGAGTGGAAACGTAGTTACGACAGCCCTGAACTGAGAGGTCAAATGTTACTATTACAAATGACTCACTCTCACGTTCAGCCATTTAACAGGCACACTAATCACACTCTCTCTCTCACACACACACACTGTGACCATGACACTCTCATCGGTTTCATCTGCAGCTATGAAGTGGGCCCCATTTTCTCACCGTCTAACTGTTTCCTCTCTAATCTCTCAGGCTCTGTGCATGAGCAAAACAGTTTAACGAAACACTAGAACCATCAGAGAAAGAACAAAAGAATGTACCACCTCCTTTAGCAGCACATCTGTTTAGATCTCTAGGACACGAACCAGCAACCTTTTCCTCCCTGATTGCCTTGCTGGCACTCCCTCCCCTTTTTCATTTGCTCCATTTCACCCGAGCCCATTTCTGCCTCCCGAGCCCTGAACTCCTGCCAGTGACTGTTAGAGGAATCTGATTTGCGTTGATTACACTAACATTCTCCAGATGTTCATAGTCAGAGATCTGACACCTCTGTCCCACAACTGCCTCGTCTTGGAGAGCACAGAGATGTCAGAGCTGTGAGGGAATGCTGTACACATGAGCGGACGTATGAGACGGACTTGGTTTGGGTTCAAAGGAAACGAGGTGTGAGCTTTTAAGAAAAATATAGCTGAGGTGTGAAGAAGAAGGAAGTTGGATGCCAGTGAGTGATTCAGAAACTAATTGAGAGTGTCATGACACAGAGCGAAAGAAGCTAAACAGAAGAGTAAAAATGATAGAAGGAGGTGAATCTGTGCAGAAGAGGAGCAGAAGGGCTTAAATTTGAGAATAAATACTCAATTTCCTGGACTCTGCCCAGTCCATCTGTCTGGTCTTGTCTTTACAGGGTTTGGTGCATGGCCACAGGAAGTAGTCATCCCCCTGGGTCCTCAAAAGGGAATGTGATCCTTTTAATAATCCCTGACATGGTCCTGCACCACTACCCTCCTCTTCAAAAGTCCCTCCAGGCTCCACTGTAAGCCTCCCTTTGGCCTTTGAGAAGACTCAACATCACACAGGGATCAACACGGAGGCCAAACCCATCATGGTAAACGAAGCCAGCATTTTAGAAAACAGAATTACGAGCTGCAAAACATGTCTGATGATTGGTTACTAGAGGGTCACAAGTTTTGTAGATTGTGGAGGAAACAATACGCTACAAGAGGCTCATAGATATTACCGATGGGTCTTTTTTAGACTTTTATATACTACTAATTTTTTTGGCCAAATATGTATTGAGTAGAAATGTAATTGTGGCCTGGATTATGGTCTGTGTTCACGCATCCTGAGTCCTTTGGTTAGGTTTAGACCATTCCACAAAACACCAGATCACATTCCATGCCAACCTTTTAAAAATGATTTTTACATTCTCTTTACATGGCAACTATTTTATGGTTAAGGTTAATGTTGTTATGACAACCAACTATTGTTAAGGTTATGAGCAACTAAAACACTGGTTAGTTTAAACAAAAACCTATGACACTGAACACTGGACATGATCATTATTCATGAACATAATTGCTTGGGATACTCGGCTGAGGTTTGTATAAAACTCTGCATGCCTCCAGGTGACAAAGCCCATGGTGTAACAGTGTGTTGGCATGGAGTGTATGGATACTGCATCACTCATGGTAGGGAATCTTAGAACTACTCCTTGGCAAGCAGAAGTTGCCATTTATTACTGTTGAATGTACCAAGATTGGAAACAGTTTGGACATTTTTACTGTCACCCTAGAAATGATCAATTGTGTGTGTGCGTGACCATGCTTCCTGCATATTTCCCCCTCAGCACATTCCAGATCATCTTCCATGTGTTGTGCGTGTATGCTTGCCTTGTCAAGCCAAGTATCCCTGCAATGCATCCTTTTCTGGAGAGCACATTCCTAAAGGTTCAGTAAGAAACGGTATGTAAAGTGGAGAAGATCAAATAGAAAGTTAGATTTGATCTATTTGGTCCAAACATTCCAGACATTCCTGCTCATGAGTATTCTGACAAGTACAGCACAAATTATCAAGGATTTTCCTTTGTTTTCACTATTGTCTCACTTATGCTCTTCTTTTTTTTCTTCCTTCACACTACTCCTTGACTGGGATCTAGACCTGCATATCAGAAGCTGAGAGGGAACAGTGTTTCAAATTTGAAGTTCCTGAAAGCTATGTGTTTAAGTGCTGTTCACACATTCATGCAAATGCACACAAACACACCACACTGCATACACACACTGATAACAATGTAGTGCAAACAGTCTGACACTTTTTCACTCTTTTCTCAGTGGGCATGTGCATGCCTGACTGCATTCTTTTTCATCTTTGTGTCAGAATAAGTGTCACTTTTGTGGCATTTCCTCACTAAAAATGGAAAACCGTAACCTTGACTCACTCTGTGGAGATGTTTGTTGACTCTGCGTAGTAATTATACTGCACTGCTGTAAGTGCATTCTTTGTTTTCGATTTCCAGTTGACACAGACTGAGTGAAACAACAGAAACAGCACTCAAGTTTGTGTTGACGCTGCTCAAGGTCTACTTGCTCGAAGGAAAACACCTTCAATAGACTATAATGTGATATCATTAAATCAGGTTAACCATACTTATATGGATTATATGAATTATTGCATTCATAATTATTGTTTTACTAAATTTTCAAATGTAATGTAGTGCTGTGTTTTATCATGCTGTGATCATATCAGTTATCTACACTACAATGGAGATTACTAGTTAGTTGGCTAGTTTAGTTACTTAAATATCACAATGCAACCATATGAAATTATTTAGGTCCAAAGAATAATTCAGGGATTCGTTCTGTCTTATATTAACCACACAAACATTGGGGATGTAACTATGGAGGATCCTACAACAAGATTTTTATTATGTTTGAACCCCTTCAGTGAGACATCATTTCATTTTCAGTTATATTACATTATTGGATAGTTAGTAGATTATTAGTTGCTAAGCTGTGTTCTTTCTCCAGCCGGAACCATTTTGATTCAGTTTTAGAATACCTCCATGGCAGTTACAAGGTGGGACAAAAGCTGCTGAATGAAAATTAACTTACTAATGACTCGCATGTGCATGAATGAGGAGCCACTACACACTCATTAATTTCAGTCACAGCATCTCTGGGGCTGTCCACATGATCCCTTCATCGCGTCACAGTGGCGATGATCTATGTTCAGGCAAACACAGCACCTGGAATGCTGCTCACACTTTGAATCATATTTGTGATTTTACCCCTTTCGGTCACTCCTTCACTTCCCACTCCGCTCCTTTGCCCCCGGGTCATAGAGGGAGTGACAGTACCCCGCTGGGCAGCAGAGCATACACAGGATGCCGGGGGCCAGTCACCCCACAGGAAGTGGAAGAGCCCTTATATGTTTCCCCCAGAGATATGAAGGGATGACACATGGTGGAGGATTGTCATAGAGAGACGGAGAGAGATTTGAAGAGTCAGAGTGTCGGGATGATAAACATTCAAAGAATTTCCAACATCTGCGGGACCCAGAGCAGAGGATATTGGGTAATTGTGACTGCGCTGAAGTTGAGTCACAGACTGAAAAGGCTCCGTAGACTAAATTCTGATAGTGGGCCATTTGTTCTCAGTGACAAAAGAAATGAACCGCCCAGATAAGTGGAGTCAAACACGTAGCAGATATGAAAGCTGAGGATATGCAGTTAAGGTTGGACATAGTGCTTCCGGCCTTGGCTCCTGGGAGGAAAGAGGAAATCCTTTCATAGCCAATGAGCCACCACTTGAGATTAACAACATTGTCTAATACCTGGACGGCAGATTAATCAGCTCTCTTCATCAGTCCCTCACTTTGCTTGATTCGGTGAGCTACCTAAAATATGTAACCTTCAAGGAGCCCAACTTTTCAATGTGTTTTCCTGTTTTACAGTTTGGAAATGTGGCGTACTGCCAGGTTTGACACCTCATATAAACCAGCCAGTTTTGGCCCTGTGACACATTCATCCTAGGAGCTAACTGGCTGACCAGTCAGTCTGTTTGCCTGATCCTACCTGCCTTATTAAGCCACCCCCAGGAGAGATCAGAAGAGTGTTTCTTGAATGTGGCCCCATCCTCCATCCCGGCTGCCTTCTTGAGGCAACCCTCCACCAATTAGGACCTCATAAATTAGGAGAGGGGGTATGTTTGAAATGATAGAGGTGAATGGAGTGGGACTGTGTCTGTCTGTGATCCAGGCAATGTGTTAGGCTACAACAAAATACTATAGACTTGGGTGTCAAACTGAATGATGTAAACAAAGACCAGTAAACAATAGACAAAATATGTTTTTTTTTCATTCAGCACAAAATATTCATGAGTGTCCCAGCTATCATTACATGACCAGGCTACATTCTTTCACAACAAAAATTACGTGACCACACACAAATACACTCAGTTGAGATGAATGTTTAGACAGTGTTGTAATCTAATTTCTCTCCAATTTCTCCTGCAGCGGCACTGTTTCCTAAGGACAAGACTATGAAGCAAAAGATGAAGGATCAGCAGACTGTTTGGATTAATGCATGAATAACTTAACACTAAAGGCCCAGATCAACATACTTCTTGTCAGTTACAAGCCAGGAACAACCCCACGGAATCGTTGAAGAATTGATATTGGCACTAGTGAGGCAAGACAATGCTTTTGAGGTTTCGTTAGAGTGACTTTTGAAAAACCATCTCCATTCTTCATCTTGCGTCTCTCCCCTTCAGTCTTTCTTAACATTCCTGGCATCCTCCAAACATTTCCCTCAGTAAATGGTAGTTTTCCCCAGGCGCCTAACAGCCCAGCTGTGTGAGCATGTGAAATCGCACATCTTTTGACAGGAAGTTCCATCGGCACACACACACACACACACTGCAGCGAGTCAGGAAGCTCTGCCAGCTTGGTCGGCTGGGTTCATTCATAAATCTTGACACACAAAAACACACAAGCACAGAGCATAATCGGTGAGCAAAGCAGATGAAGCGCAGTCAGAGATGCAGCAGCTTCTGACAGGTTATGAAAAGGTCACAGGTCAGCTGAGAGCTGGGTTTAACTTGGGATCTGTGTGGGTGGTTTTAGGGGCTTATCAAAATAGTAACTGGATCAACCACTTGACTTCGGATGTATCTTCTTCATCTTCAGATGGCTCTGATATAGCCCATAAAGTCGAGAGGAATTTCCTGGAAAGATGCAGATCACATGTCTTGACATCGATAATGTTCCAGATTGCTCACTGTTATTTTCTCACACACACACAGAAAGTAAATGTTTAAGGTGACCCCTAAGATGAAGCAAATTTTACTGCGCAGACAGGGCAGTTGATCATAATAATAAAACGATTCCTTTCGCAAGGGCCCTTTCAGAGTTATAGCACATTCAGGAGCTCCTCAGCAATTGCATTTTGACTAGAGTCTGACCAGCTATTAAAGGAGACCATAAAGGAGAGATATTACATAATAACCTCCATCGGTGGTGGAGAAATACCTTCCTAAAACTTGTGAAGCAACATCAAAACTCACCTACAGACCCTCTTTAAAAAGGTGACTTTGCAAAATGTTTTTCCAGGAAAATAGTGAGACAGACAGCGAGAAGTGTAGCGGAAATGTCAGAAGAGAGACTTATCTGCCTGGGCCTGCCCTTCAAATGGCCTGTGGTCTTGGGTAATGAATGGGCCTGTGTGTGTCAGGGTGTACAGTCATGTGTGACTACATGTGAGTTTGCGTCAATAACATCTGCCTGTTTTTGTGGGTGACTGTGATTTAAATGGTAGGAAGGGAACTTCCTTGTCAGTTAGAGGAAATATGAGTTAAAGACGGGAAACTAACAGGAGGGTTCACTACGCCGCCATCATGACTTTTGGCCTTTAGCCATCCTGGCAACACTATCTGTGGGCTGTGGTGCCAAAACATACTTTTCATGTATGCTCATTAAAAGAGTACTCCACCAATTTAGCACTACACTTCTAGATGTTTGCTGCAGTTTTTTCCCCCTCCACTCAAAAATATGATTTCCTTTTTGGTCCTACATTTGATGGTTTGAGTTTCACTGAACACAGTGATGTATATGCAGAGTTTGACACTAGAACATTGTTTTCACATTCATCTGCTGAAAGTGGAAAGTTTCGATTCCCAAACTTTAAATTCCCATTTTCAGGGGAGGGCCTACAAGCATGATTTGTAACATCACAAATCGTTTGGAAGCAGCCAATCCCGGACCAGTATTCAACTTGCAAAAGTGTGATGTGGAGACTTGAAGCCTCCAGCAGACAGACACTGAGAATGGCCGTTACAGTTTAGTAGGAAACTTCACCTTCTATTTATAGATTCTGGATTTTTAATGAAAGAGAAGGAGTAGATGTCATTTCAAAGATTTTAACAAGATAATTGATCTTTTTTGTGAAAAGAACATATCAGATCTAAATCAGTGCTGCAGAACGAGAGATATCATCTTTTATATTCCACCCATCAAAACCTGAGACCAAGACCAGCAGCATGGTCAGAGATTCCGCTGTGTTATGCTAGTAGGGGCTAATGTAGCCTTTGAGTACTTCATATTAATGTGAATGATGGGTTCAATAGAAATGTGAACTTCAGACAAGTCATTCTGGGATTTCCCTTAAAATTCCCCCTGAAAATACAAGCACATAATGACCCTCGTGAGCACCTAATGTTGAAAAAGACATCTCTATCTACTCAACAAGGAAAACAAGTCTTGATATGGTGTATCGGCCTATCCATGCTGCTCTCCCCTATTTCCAAGGGTCATCACCCCCTCCTTCTACTTTTCCCAGTCCTCCTGCCCGGGATGCTCATCCTGTTTCCTATAGTTTCCTCTTCCCTGCGGACAGGAAATGGCTGGAGCCCACGCATACACACAAAGGGGGGAGCCGCCGGCAGGAAGTGATCTCACTGCAGCACCTGCAACCAGGAAATAGAACAAGCCCCAGCAGGGAGGTGGAAGAAGACGCCGTGTATGCTCACAGACACACATATACAAACAAGTGCCTAACCCACAAACACCCTCTTACTTCCCCTACAGCTGTTGGTACAAACCCACAACACAGGAAACAGACAGTGAGCAAAGTGCTCCTCAATGCTCAGATATTATTTGTTTAACTTACACACACACAGAATCTATCAACTGGTGCATATAGCCTAAATACAAGAAACAGCCTGTGGTGAGTCTTTATTTCTACTCGACCAGGGTTGCCTTTGCTCTGTTGCTCAGGGTTATACAGGCTGAGGTAAATAACTTCTTCATTAAAGCTCTAATTCAATTTGGTGCATGGGGGGTTTCTGAGGAGGAGAGTGTGCACATATAATTGTGTTTGTGCCAGGGGGGATATTCCCCTACGCGCTGTTGATAATCTAAAAAGTTTGAAATTCCATTACCTATTCAGAAAATACATACCAAATCGTAATGATCCGGCAGACAGTCAAAAATTTTCAGCTAACGAGGAATGGCGTCCCACCTCGTCAGACTCGACATGGGTCTGAATTTGTGCTACTGCTGGATGATGAAGGGGGTTTGAATGTCCCCTCGGACTCCACCGTCAGTGTACGACAGCACATCTAATTATTTCATATTGTACATCCTTTCTGAAATTTGCTCAAAGAGCTCGTCTGCAATTGTGATATTAAAGGAATAGTTTTAAATTTTGGGAAATGTGTTTATGCACTTTCTTGCTTAAAGTTAGCTGCGACGATCAATACCACTCTCCTGTCTCCACAGAAATAAGAAGTTACAGCCAGCAGCTGGTTAGCTTAGCTTAGCATAAAGACTGGACACTGGGGAAAAAGCTAGCCTGGCTCTGTCCACCTACACCTCTAAAGCTTCGCCATTATCCATTGTCTATATCCGCTTATCCTTAGAGTTCCTTAGTCACGGGGGGCTGGAAGCCGATCCCAGCTGACATTGGGTGAGAGGCACGTTACACCCCGGACAGGTCGCCAATCAATCACAGGGCTGAGACAGGCAACCATTGGCACTCACAGTCATACCTTACACCTACTAGAGTCGTCAGTTAACCTATCCTGCATGTTTTTGAATTGAAGGAGGAAGCCGGAGTAACCATGCAAACATGCAAACTCCACTCAGAACCCGAATGCAGAACCCTCTTGCTGTGAGGAGACAATACTGACAACCCTACACGTAGGTAAATTCCCGAAGTCTTGATTTTCAGATAGTTACTGATGCCGGCCAAGATATAGTCAGGCAGATAAATCACGAATCCCTCATGTGTGGCATCAGTCTTTTTTCTTTAACTCTCAGTAAAAAGGGGAATAAGTGTAGTTCCCAAAATGTCTAACTATTCTTATGTCATCTTCATTAGTCATTTTGCAAGTTCCTCATAGCACCTGGGTATATGAAAAATGGCCAAAAGTGTGAAACATGGGGTGTCACACTATTATACTTTTGTGTACAATAGTGTGCTTCCGACATTGTAGCAACAGTTTGGGGAAGGCCCTTTCCTGTTCCAACATGACAATGGTCCTTTGTATAACGGCAGGTAAATAAAGGATGAAGAGGAACTCTGAGCCAGACCTTATCGCCCAACATCAGTGTCCAACCAATGCGCTTGTGGCTGAATGGGAGCAAATCCCTGCATGCCAGTTTCCAAAATCTTGATGACAGCATTTCCAGAAGTGAAAGGGCTGTTAAATTAGCCTGTTAATGCCCATGATTTGGGAATAAGATGTCCAACAATCCTAAATGACTAATGTGTCCACATATGTCTGTCCATGTAATTGTTAACTTGACATTTCTAGGACATGTTACTCATTACGTAGCTGACTCATGGTATGTGAGTATATGATGAAGGGTGTTACAGTTGTGCGACTGTGACTTTAATGAACTGAGTATGCGCCGCCCAGATAGACCTCTTCAATCCGTCCATTGGCCAGTCAATGGCAGTGTGCAGTGTGTGCTGTGCGAGAGTGCAGAGTACGCGCTCTGCATATGAATTGTCTGCATTGGCAATAGACTACTGTACTTTACTGCACTGAATCACGCCCTCTCACAAAGGCTGAGAAAGTGAGAGAGAGGGAAATGTGGGCCAGGCAGATTGTGCAGCCCACTGACATACATTCTCCAGATGTAAACAAATGGAGATTTACTCATTTTCTCGCTCTCTCTCTCTCTCTCTCTCTGCTCACCTCCTCCACCGTTTAATCAGACTTACTACGACCGGCTCATTCCTATGTGTGAGTGAACCATTTTGTATTCCGCACAGGAAAGTCTTCGTTGCTCTTGGGTGTTATTGCTGGTCGTGTATGTTGGAGGACCACGATGGAAATTTATCTGGACCGGGCGGGGGGGGGGGGGGGGGGGGGGGGGGCGG
>JAVQJF010031048.1:0-10435 GCA_036023855.1 Gadopsis marmoratus | reverse complement strand
GTGTGTGTGTGTGTGTGTGTGTGTGTGTGTGTGTGTGTGTGTGTGTGTGTGTGTGTGTGTGTGTGCAGCTACACAGACCGAAGCTGATGTTTGGTTTGCCGTTTCTCTTCATGACAAACGAGCAGCTGAATGTGTTTCCCTGAGCCAGCACTTCAACCACAGCACACCTGCCACCCACGGTCCTCCTCCTCCTCCTCCTCCTCCTCCTCCACGCCTACTTTCATTTTTACTCTTCTTCCTTTCATCTCACATGTTCATTATTTTCATTACTCATGTACTCACCAACTTTAATGACCGAGACTTTTTTTTTATCTCCAAAGCTGTTCAGAAAACTCAAATCAGCAGTTTGAACCGTCGGACTCTACTGACTTTATTAACTGCATAAATTCTGTGTTTGATAAATGGAGGCTGGCTCATTCGTAATTGGAAGAAGCATCTGGATGCAGACAGAAATCCTTCAAGCAGCTTTTTGGTAAATGTTAGGGGGGAAACCACACGGGTGCAGAGGGAGTTGGTAGTAAAATGTTCAGACTTTTAGTACTTTTAGTACAGAAACTCCATTACAGCACACGTCGCACACAGCAGACTCGAAGTGTTTCCACGATGTGTTAATCACTACAGCAAAGAACATTAAAAGACCATTTTAAATGTTACAAGATAGAGATTTATAAATAGAAAAATGCTCTTTCTTATTTGGTTTATCGCATCGCAGCGGTGTCACTATAGAAATGAGCTTATTCCATATTTTCCAATAAACTAAACGAGAAGAAGAAGAAGAGGAAGTTTGCAGTTTGCTTTAATGAACTCGTGTTGGTCCGTGGCCAAGAAATAAATATTTGCTCATAAATCCCCTTTTAGTTTGGTGGCGTCATGTGGAGGTTTAATAATGATCCGACTCACAGAGCTCACACAGCGAGGCGCAGACCCTCGGAGCTGGAACCGAGGCAGGTCCCCGAAACACCTGCTTCTACACCTCTTCTCCCTTTTAACTGTTACTTTTTTTTTTTGGCTTCATGCTTTCATCAACACCTAAAACACCTGAGAGACTAACTCGGGGGGGGAAACGCCCCCTCAGGTCCACGCACCTAAACGGTATTTTGTTTGAACAGCGTCCTGCGGCTGTGGAGATGCAGACGTGCTGAACAAATGGAGGCAAACAAATAGCGATAAAGTTTTCATCGTGCAAATTTGGGCAGAAAAGGTACAACTCTGAAGCACAAAGAGAACTGAAGGAAACCTGCTTCTAATCTGTTAAAGACGCGATGTATTTATTAAAAGTATAAATCCTGTATAAAACATATGTTGCTATGTGGCCAAAGGTATGTGGACATGCTGCAGGGATTCAGGCCAACTCTCTCTCTCTCTCTGGTTTAGTGGTTCTCTCTCGCCGGTCTCTCACATTGCAAGCCATTTTCCCAGAGGGCTTTTGTTCCCGGGGGGGTTTGTAGTGACGAGCAGGGACACCGAAAGCAGATCATGTTGCCGCTCACTCATCACCGGCCGAACGGCGCCTGGCTGACACTGTGATCTTGGCAAGTTCAAAGGTCACCTCACATCCTCCTGCTGTCATGACGCCACAGGCGAGGCGAGATTCCATGAGCTCCTCCTGCCCGTTGTTGCATCATGCGATTTTTACGAAAATGCAGGTGGATTCAAGAGAACAAGGATGTTGATTAATTTCACATCCAGGTCCGAATCTCAGGGTAACGCCAGGCAATGATGCGATGGTGTGGACGTCTCCTGTCGAATGATTACACCTCAGTAACCTTTCAGACTAACTGAACCGCTCACAGACAGGGAGATCAGCGAAGTCAAATACAGGAAGACAAGTATTACACGAAAATAGAAAATGAATCTGTCTCTATAAAAATCAACAAAATAATAATAATAATATAGAAAATAAAGAAGTCGATTCTGTTTCTCTGTGGAGTCGACCAGCGGCTCAGCTGTGTGTGTGGAGGTGGGAGGGTTGGCCCACTTCTCGGGCTAATTGGTACGATCCGCTTAACGAGTTAAACGAGATGAATTGGGGGGGGCATCAGCTGGTCCGCTGCTCCAGAAACTCTGACACACACACACACACACACACACTCTTGCTGCTGTGATTTCAGTTAGTTTCAGTCCGCTGTCACTCTGCTTTAACGTGCTGAAG
Organism: Gadopsis marmoratus; assembly: GCA_036023855.1. Classification (NCBI taxonomy): domain Eukaryota; kingdom Metazoa; phylum Chordata; class Actinopteri; order Centrarchiformes; family Percichthyidae; genus Gadopsis; species Gadopsis marmoratus. Next base: position 8,283 of record JAVQJF010031048.1, on the reverse strand, counting down.
CCTAATTTATTTTCATCTGTTTGTATAATACGGCAAAATTGTGTTTCCAAAAAGAAAGATGAATTGATGAGCTTTAAAGAGGATTATTTGTTCATATTTTCATGAATAAGTAAGTTAAGCTGATAAACACATGAAGGCAGTTCTGTCAGTGACGCGTTATCGGTTATTGGAAAGCAGCAAGGTCATTGGTGGAGCTGCCCGGGCGTGTTGCCATGTTAACCAATCAACAGCATTGATCTATTGGTGTTTGGGTCGGACCGGCAGCCAATCAGACGGCAGCACTTTGAGACGGTGAAACCTGGCGTGTGACAGCCCGACACTGATCTGTAGCACAAACAACCACACACACACACACACACCGCCAGCTGGGATCGATACACACACACACAGAAATAGACATTAACTCACACTTCTTTTTTTTCTCTCTCACACGTACGCACAAGTAAAGTTACACACTCAAACACACTCACACTTTCTTAGTGTGTCATGTGCAGCACACACACACACACGCTGTCTAATGTGTATATTGATTACCACCCGGCTCATTTACACACAGTAAACACATGTTAGTGGTAGAAACAATAACTTTTCAGTCACGTAATAAAACGTATCTTCTTTTGAATGCATCAGAAGTAAACGTACGTTTGGAATCTAAAAAAGATAAAAAGTTCTTTTATATATTTTATTGATTCCAGTGTTTTGTATTTGTGCCACTTTAAACATATTAAATTAACACTTTCAGTAAAGGAATAAAATAGAAAACAGAAGAATGTGGAGCAGTTAGTATCATCTGTAGACCTTTTGGTGTATTATGTGTTTGCAACTTCAAAACTCATCGAAGGAAAATGATCACGCAACAAACAAACGCGTTTCATTTCTAAAATGTAGAAAGTAAAAGTGAAAATCATCTGAAAGGCGACGACGACTAACTTGCGTATTTTTAACTCTTGTTCCGTAACAGATCAGTGTTTAGTAAAGCAGCTTATCCATCAGATGCACAGACGCAGTGTCACCCAGCCAGCGTCCTCCCTGCAGACTCGACCTCGCCGACAGCTCAACTAACACTAGTTACTGAACACTTGAAGTTAAAATATTACGGAAAGTGAAATTATTTATTCTGCAGAAGAAACAAACCGGCCTGTCTGGTTACAGCCAGCAGACCTGCAGAGGACACACACCTGATATCACCTGACCTCACACACACACACACACACACACACACACACTCTCAGCTGTGGTTAAAAACAGAAGCCAATCTGGATAAGAGCTGCACTCTGACTGCATGATCAGATACGAAGAGTCTCAGGCTGATTATTCAGCACACACTGAATAATCAGCCTGCACGGACTATGATACCACAGGGAGAGAGAGAGTGTGTGCGTGTGTGTGTGTTAACTAAAGGAAGAAACATCTGGAAGAAGGTGAGGAGGACGGACAGACGAGCCGCGTCTGTTCCCTGGTCGTATATGTGGCGTAAACATGCGTTTCGTTAGCGCTGGCGAGCGAGGCTGAATGTAGCTAGCAGCTAAATGGATTGACATGTGTTAGCTGGCCGGTCCACCAGCTGTTTGACAGATTACCACGAAAGTTGGATGAAATCTCAAGATGTCAACATCCACCACATGAACGTGACTGGCACAGCATCTCTAGCACCACCAGCTGGTTGACATGTTTCTGTAGTGCAAGAAAATCAAAATATAAACACAATTCCTGGGTTACTGTTAGATTTGGCACACAGTGCAGGTGTAACACGTGTCTCTATCTGAGGTTTGTGACTCCCGAAGCTGAGACTGACAGCCCCCCCCCCTCTCTGTCTGTGTCTCCAGCTGTTGAACCTCTTCCTGGCTCTGCTCCTCAGCAGTTTCAGCTCCGACAACCTGTCGGCTCCGGACGACGACGGGGAGATGAACAACCTGCACATCGCCCTCCACAGGATCACCCGAGGCCTGGCCTGGTGCCGCAGACAGGTACCTGCATGTTGGTCTGTCAGCCGCACAGACTGCGTCACCGTCGGTACACCTGTCTGTAAGCCTGTCTGTAAGCCTGTGTGTCTGTGTCGTGGAGCGCAGAGAGACGCTCTGTCTCACGTTGTCTCGCCTCCCCTCGCTGTGATGCAGGTGGTGGATTTCTTCAATGGGAACCTGAAGCGCCGTCGTCAGAAGCGGAAGGAGGCCAAAGCCATGATGAAGCTCAAACGCCTGAGTACCATCCACACCGAGGCCAACGGAGCCGTCATAGGTGACACACACGCACATATTAACTTGATGTGATCCATAACGCCAAGTTATGGATATCGACTGTTTTAAGCTGCATCAGGCAGCTGCACGTGATCGATGGTGTCCAGGATCGTTTGGCTGCTTCACAAACACGTTTCTGATGTCTGAGCGTCTGTGAACGCACCAACCAGGAGTCTTTGTGTTTAAAGATGCATTTCAAACACAGTAACCGTCCACAACGAGTCCCCTTTACTGTCCGTCTGTCTGTCTCCGTCCCAGGACGTCACGTAGAGAAGTACGTGGTGCCGGAGGACGACAGCTACATGACCAACCCCAACCTGACCATCAGCGTCCCCATCGCCCCCGGGGAGTCGGACGTGGAGTTCCCAGAGGAGGAGGAGGATGAGGAGGAGGAGGGCGAGGAGGCGCAGAGCGAGGGCTCCGAGCAGGAGGAGGAGGAGGAGGAGGAGGAGGAGGAGGAAGAGAGGGAGGAGGTAGGGAGGAGATCTGACTGTCTGCTGATCTGAGAGTGTGGCTTTCTAGTTCACACACACACACACACACACACACACACACACACACACGCACACATGCACCTGCGTCTGAGGTAAACAAGCTCAGGTGTGTGTGAGTCAGCTGTTGCTCCCCCTGAGGTCACCATCTAACGATGTCTGTCAGCTGGTGCGTGTGTGCGTTTACATCTACAGGTGAGAGCTGTGGTGAGTCACTGTGTACGCGATGTTCGCACAAAGTCTCCAACGTTTGGAAAGTGCTTGATTTTAACTGTTTTCAGGGTTAGGAAAGTGCTTGAATACGACTGAACTCCTTGAAAACAAGAATCTGGCGTTTCATCATCGACTCACATGAAACCCGAAAAGTCTCTTAATGTTTGTGATGAAAACGATCCCCGTCGGCATCTTTGTTTGTTGTCTGCTGGAATCTCATAGAAAGTATTTAGGTGTGATGATAAAAGCCTCGAGTGTCTGTGGAGTAGTGTGCGGCTTAGGCACCTTCTTGCATTTGACTGTTGGAGAGCTTTATGAACCCTGTATAGAGGAATAAATCCTAAAATAAAATGACACGTGGCTAAACAATGAGGGACCATAACTAAGAACCTTTAAAGTTCTGTACTTGAGTATAATCTTGACATACTTGTACTTTACTTGAGTATTATTTTTAAGGCTACATTTAGCTGGAGACAGCTGGAGATACTAGTTACTGTGCAGATCTGTGGTCATTGTTAACGTCGCGGTGTAGCTCATCGAGCACAAACTGCAGATATTGCAGTTCAGAGCCGAGAGTTTCGTCCTTCCATGCAGCTGCTGCTTTCAATGAATTTCTACGAGACCTGAAACGTAACGCAGAGGGATGATTCATCGCTTCTTCACTTTTATTTCTTTATTATTATATTCAACAGCAGCTCAAACTACAATCTCCAGAATGATCACGAAGTTGAATCAACCAGCGCTGCAAAAAAACCAATGATTTTCATTATTGATTGACAATCTATGTATTTATTCGTGAGCGGGGACTGACGTGGAAGCTCTCCTCCTCCTCTTCATGTCCGTGTGTGCTTCCAGTCGTTTTTCAAGTCTCGGATGTCTGAGCGCCTTTGAACGCACCCCAGAGGAGACAGCCTCTGCTCGTTTCAGCGTCGCCGCGAGAAGCCAGAGACAAACTGATTAATTATTATTCATCAGGTTAACGTGTTCTCAAAAGTTCAGCCCACGTAAACAGACTGTCTGTCTGTCTCGCTGTAAACAGTGTCGCTGTAATGGCTCACTTCATAACACGCACACGCACACACACACAGTAAGAGGTTCCCTCGGCCTCAGGCAGTGCATTATGGTATGGCATCTTTCTCGCTCTGCAGCGCTGCGTGTGTGATGTGTTTGTGCTAAAAGGGTGTATATTATTGTGTGTGTGTGTGTGTGTGTGTGTGTGTGTGTGTGTGTGTGTGTGCGCCTCCTGTCTCTCCTCATCTATTCACTGGACAAAAGTCCAACTGAGCCACAGACACCTTGTGTGTGTTGTGTTTTGAGGCAGCAAGAGAAGAAGAGATGTTTAGTTGTTTCCTCTCTTTGTATGTAACATGAAATGACAGATTTGTGTCGTGCTGTGTGTGTGTCTGTGTGTGTGTGTGTCTGTCTGTGTGTGTGCACACCTGTGCTGACTCAGTTCATCACCGCTTCTCCTCTTTAATCATCTTGTGCACCTGTTCTCTCTCTCGCTCTCTCTCTCTCTCTCTCTCTCTCTCTCCTTCCCTCGTGGTCCCTCTATCACAGTGGTTCCCCAACCTGTGGGTCGAGACCCCCAAAGGTGTCACCAGATAAATCTAAGGTGACCTGAGGTGACTCACAGGAGACAAGAACCAAAACACATGATTTGCAAAATAAAACATGACTTTCTGATTTTCTCCTGCTTCATCCCACTACAGGCTGATGTATTCCAGCTGTGTGTGTGTGTGTGTGTGTGTGTGTGTGTTTGCATGGTGCAGTAGCCAGTTAGCCACGAGGTGAAACATGCAAATGCAGTGAGAGTTGAACACACACACGCTGACCTGATGTGAAAGGGCAGCGTAAATGGAACAAATCTCAAGAGCATGTTTTCCCCCAAAACGTCTGCTGTCAAGTCAGCGAGAGACAGAGTGTGTGTGTGTGTGTGTGTGTGTGTGTACTTGTACAGCTATCTTTCTGGGAACCAGTGTGAGAGTGAGGACATTTGTAAACTTTCGGACAGACCTTCAAAGTGCTGTTTTAGGGTTCAGACCTGGTTTTAAGGTTCGGGTTAGAATCAGGTTTAGGGTGAGGGACTGGGCACTGCATTATGTCAGTGGAGGTCCTCAGAAGTATAGAAGTACAGGGTGAGAGATGAGAGGCTGGTGGGAGGGGTCAGGACAACATGGAGGGGGGGGGAGTCAGAGAGCATCGCTGCTTTCACATCTCTTTAGCATCAAGCTTTGTTTCCTGTGTGTGTGTTTTCTCTCTCCCTCTGTAACATCTCACTTCATTCCTTCTGCTCTTAATTGAGTTGAACATTCAACACAGAGCACAAAAGAGAGGAACGGACCCACGTCGAGCCGTGTTCTCATCCCCGCCCTCCTGTTCTTCATGTTCCGCCTCACGGCTCTAATTCACTCCTTCATGTTCTTATTTCACCTCAGATCCCCGGATTTCCTCCCAGCTCACTGTAACTGAACCAGGAGCTGCAGAAGCTGTTTCCTGTTTAGCTGTGAGCCTCTGTAGGTTTAAAATGGCCCAACGTATGATGACAATGTTTGTAGGAACGCTGGCACATCTTCCAGTCAGACTGTTTTTGTGTTGATGTGTAGGTGAAGCATCTGTTGCACAGGCTCACTGGACCAAGTCAGACGAGCAGGAAACGGTTATGACCACGTTGGCCGATTGTGCTCGTCATGATGTACAGTAAGGGCGTGGACCTGGGCCTCCTCGCTGGCTCAGCACTGTACATGTGAAATGATTTTTTATTATTTCCAACAACATGTGTTTGCCGGCGAGTGACCTAGATAGGCAGTTAAATAATGTACCAGCAGAGAAGGTGCTGCTGATATCTAAATAAGGTTAGTCAGCAGAGCGGCTGGGTTCAGGTGCAGCTCGCTCTCTCTCTCTCTCTCTCTCTTATTGTAGTCTAGTCCAGGTCTCGCTGACTGTGCAGCCATCAGCACCGTCCTGCCTCACGTACCGAGAGCCACCCGGCACAACCTCAGGCTGCGGTTTGGTGTTTGGTGCCCGGCTCAAGGGCAACTTTGTGTTAATTAGTCTGGTGACTCAGAGCAGAGACTTCAGTGAGAACTGCATCAGAGCAACAAGGCACATGAAACGCGTTCACACAGTTGACCATGGCGACCTGAGCACGACCTGTTTTTACTTGGACATTACCATAATGACACGGACGTGACCTCCGTGGTTTTTCCTCTTTTCCAGGGTTCAGCCAGACCTTTCTCCAGAAGTGTGGAGGTCTGGGGGTCTGGCTACGCGAGACCAAGTCAGACCTGACATCTGTGACCTGGACATGACTTTTACGAATCAGTAAATTCAAATAAATACAAAACAGCATTTTGTACATGTTGCCTCTCATCCTGAAGAATGAACCGTCTACGTGAGTCCTGAGGTCATGTTTGTCATGTTCCTAATCCTAAAGGTTTCAGTGTCTCAGTGTCTGGACACACGACGTGTGGAACTCGTCTCACTCTACCGTCATGATTCAGACATGACTTGGGCTTTAGGGCTCTGCCATGACCTCTGTGACTTAGATGGGACTTTAATTACTCGGACATGTCCTCTGTGACTCAGCACGGGCTTTTATGATTTGTACATGACCTGTTCTACTTAAATATGAGTGTCAATCATGATCTTAATGACTTAGACTTGACCTCTGTGACTCTGAAAAGACATTTATGTCTTGGACACAACTTCTGTGACTCAGATATACTGAGTCAGTCGTGATCTTTTTGACCTGTGAGACTCGGACGTTACGTTGTGAGTCAGATCTCATGACTTTACACTTGTCTTGTGTAAAATTCCTGATAGTCCAGCCTGCAGTGCAACACGGCAATAAACAACAGAATGAACCCGTAACAGAAGTAAAGCACAGTCTGAAGAGGAAGAGAGGAAGAAAGACAGAGGTGGACAGGGAGAGTGGAAACGGTGGAGAGAGGTAGTAGTTGTATAGCGGCGTTCCAGCCAGTTCTCAGGTTACAGGTCAGTGATATCTATTTGTTTTGCTTTTGCGCAGGACGCAGGACGCAGGAAGCAGGAAACAGGACGCAGGACGCAGGACGCAATCCTCGTCTGACACCAACATATCGACACTCAGTGTTTTATTATAGCTCTCTCTCTCTCTCTCTCTCTCTCTCTCTCTCTCTCTCACTTACTCTCATTTTCTTTAAGAGCAGGGACTTTCAAATTCAGATGAAGATACCAGACAGGTCTACAGTGTAGTTGGCTCCCATAACCTCCTCCCATTGTCCTACAGTACCAACACGTTTTCACTTGTTTAGGCTACAAATGTTAAATACCGTGTTTATTTTTGTGCACGCCCTCGATGCCACAAAAGGCAAGTTTGTACATTTGTACAGCATCAAGTGGTTTTTTTTTTTCTACGTAAAGCGATGAAATGCATTAGAACATCGTTTAAATATCAAAGACACAAAGGAATAGACATACAGTCCAGCTGCAGTAATGTGATTTATTAAACACAGCATCACAGGTATCAAGTGATATTTGAGTCAAGATCCAGCGACTTTAACGTTGTTTGAAACACCATTTTTGACACATCGGCAGCTAAGCTAACAGTAATGCTAACAATGCCAACCACAGGATGCACATTCATTCATTCATCATGTTTGGTCCCTCTGCTATCGACCCCTCTCTCTCTCCACCTTTCTGTGTCTCTCGCCCCGTCTCCCCTCCCCCTGCAGCTCTGTAGAATGTAATGTATTTTCGGGACACAACCGGCTCACTGTAAATAGAAGCTGTTAAGCCGCTCCAGCACTCTGTTTTAATAGACCCCGTGTTTGGTTATGTAATGATTAAATAGCTGACCTGCGCTTTAAAGGCATCACAAATCACTGAGCATGGTTTCACTGTCTCGTGACGCTGGAATCAGCTGGTGGGGGTGGGCGCGGTCAAAGGCCAAGGTCAAGGGCCAAGGTCAAAGGTCAGACTGGAGTGTTTACAGAGGTTACAAGTTGCCGAGTGATCATATGATCTTAAACAGTCTGTGAAAGTCCTACATTTACATCCGACAGCTATTAGAAAGGTGTAACTTTGCCATCAGCTGTCGTATTGAACAGTGCTATGATTTAGCTTCACGTCTTTCTTTACTCAGTTTAGCTTCAAGCAGGCTGCTTCTCAGTTTTCAGTCAGAGACACTTTGGTCAAATTCAAGCAGCAATAAGATTCTCAGGGTTCCCACAGTCATGAAAATCCTGGAAAAGTTGTGACGGTAGAAAAACTGTTCCAGACCTGAGCGCAGGTGCATTTAATCCAGGTGTGTGTGTGTGTGTGTGTGTGTGTGTGTGTGTGTGTGTGTGTGTGTGTGTGTG
>JAVQJF010031046.1:0-10009 GCA_036023855.1 Gadopsis marmoratus | reverse complement strand
AGGAGGGGCGGAGCAGAGGGACGAGGAGGCATTGCAGAAGGAGGGGGTGAGGAGCAGGCCTCCGACAACGGGGGAGGGGAGGAGGGTGAGCGAGAGCGTGGCCACCCCCGGCGGCTGGACGGGAGGAGGGGGGAGTGAAGGAGACGCAGGGGAGGAGGAGGGAGGGGAAGGGGAGGTGGGCCTGTCGGCAGGAGGGGGGAGGGCAGGTGAGAGCAGCAGCCGGCCAGAGTGGGTGAGTGACAGGCTCCTCCCCGGCCCCGCCTCCTCTCTGGCCCCGCCCCCTCCCCCCGCAACAGCTGTGGTCGTTGCCATGACGATCACCGCATTCTGGGGCAGTGCCACCGTCGTCAGGTTGCCATGGCGGTCACCATAGAAGCCGTTGCCGTGGTTACCCATGGTGACAGTGGGTCTGCGAGGCTGAGGGGGGGACGAGCTGCGAACCAGAAGACAGGTGAGAGAGACGATGAGTTCAAGTGTCCCTCCGTTATCCTGTACATCTGAACAGCAGCTGGAAGCTTCCTGACTCACCTGGATGAGGGGCAGGGAGACGGGACGGGGCTGCTCTGAGCCTGGAGGTGGGGCACCTTGGCTTCTCCTCCCCCTCCTCCCCTCTCTGCCTCCCCAGCCTCAGAGGACAGCGGGGAGGAGGAGGGTCTGCAGGAGGAGGGGGGCAGTTTGGGGGAGATGATGCGATGCTTGGTGCTGTTGCAGCGGTGGGGAATGTTCACTCCTGAAGATACTACGCACATACAGAAACACAGGAGGCCGTTAGTTTAGCTCAGAGGATGTCACGGTGATGTCACGGTGATGTCACGGTGATGTCACGGTGATGCGTTACCCTGGGCGCTGGTACAGAGGCAGGCGTGTGTCCGCGGCTGTGGTTTGGTTCTCTGTCGGTCCAGAATGTGTTGAACCAACTCCTCAATACTGAAATCACCTGAAGCCACTGAACACTTCATACTGTGAACTGAGATATATACTGCATGTTAGTACTGCACAGATACTAAACGTTAATAGTACTGTATTTCGGCAGTGTACTCGCAGTACATGTAGTAAAAGTATTTGTTTTTTACACATGGGCTTCAGCTGGTTCAGCAGGTCGTCTCGGCTCCACCTCACGCTGTCATGGCGGTCAGCCACCGCACACAGCAGTGGACTGCATTTCCCAGAATCCTCCAGGGACGGCACGTTCAGGTAGTGGACCAGCACAATGTCTGGGTTCTGTCACACACACACAGATGCATTCTCACTTCAGTTCTGATTTACCGCGTGTGTGAGTGCATGTGTGAGTGTGCGAGTGTGTTGACCTGCAGCAGCCAATAGCATCGTCTGTGGAATGTTGGCACAATGGAGGAATGGACGTAGCAGCCATACAGGCACTGAAACCAGAGACAACAGTTAGCATGAACTGAGTCACACTTTGCTAATAACAACAACATTATTAATAACAGTCTGAATGCTGTTGTGTGAGTGTTCATGTCCGGTCTCACACATCTGCTGCTGTTTATAGGGTGTTTGGGGTAGTTTGCTAGGATGACGCTAGGGGGCTACCATGTGGTTGCCAGGGTGTTAGCTTGCTTGTTGCTAGGTGGCTGCTACATGTTTGGAGTGGGTTGACATGGTTGATAGAGCATTACTATGGGGTTGCTAGGCGGTTTCTACGATGTAAAGGTGTGCGTAACAATGTTGTCAGGATGAGTCCTGCTGATACCGAGTGTGTCCTGCAGGGGGAGCTGCTCACCTCCATGCCCTGGACCTTCAGCTTCATGTGGTCCTCTCTCGTCGTTTTTCCATCCTTCCGTTTCTTCCAGCTGTATCCATCCTTCCTGTACTTCACCTTCTTCCTGTTGTACATGATGATGCTGCCGTTCTTTGGCCTGAAAGAGAAACAACCAGGACGGACTCAGTCACTGTGCAGCTGTAGGCCCTGAGCAGCGTCTGGTAGGCTTTGCTGAGAGTCAGTGAGTGTACCTGGTTTTCAGGGTGCAGGAGAGCCACTCATCATGTCTGTCAAATGATATCAGGTAAGAAGCAATCTCCTGCAGAGACAAAGAGTATCAGGGCTGAATATATATAATATATAACACCTTGATGATACTAAACTGGCTCTTTCTCATAAAAACAAAGAAATGTGTGGTTGTGGCCATTTTATTTTGTGGTGTATTTTATCATGTACAATTATCATTTAACTGTGATAATTACAACAGATATAGTGACTTCTTCAATAAGCTGCATGTTCTCTTCTGAAACCCTAATTACATCAACATACTTACATTATAAAGAACGGAGCCGTTTGACTTCCTGGTTCTTTTGTCATAATGTTAAATCATCAACATTATTTATAATCCTGTTTATGCTTCACACACTCACCTCGTTAGTGTTCCACCTGAGCCGCTCGTTAGGCAGAGCGGACAAACGAGGGAGACACTCGAGCAGCTTGTTAGGAAGAAACACCTTCCTCTGTCCTTTATTCTCTGCACACAGACACAGTTACTGCTCAGTCAAACACTGTAGTCAAGTGGTACTTCACTGTTGCTAGGAGACCAGTACATCCCGTCAGCACCGACACATCAAGAAAAAAGCCCTGCAGGTGTGTTAACTACCTCCACAGACAGTTTGTTGTCTCCATGGCAACATGGTTGATAGCAGCTGGAAATTACGATGACATCACCTCTCAGGAAAACACACAAAAAACTGCTGTCTCAGGTTGTTGCTATGGTTACCAGAGCGGGGGTGGTCTACATTCAGTTTAACAGACAGGTGGATGGGACTGACCTGTCTCCATGGAAACCATCTCCTTGTTGCTCATGGCGACGGGTCCATGCAGGATGAGTCTCACACAATGTACAGCCCAGCTGCACACACACAGGACACCAGCGTCACTCCTTCAATATCTCCCTGTTGCTTAGCAACAGTTGAATTTGCATCCACTTTAAATGGAGAGTGAGAGACATAACTGACACTGAATATTATGTCTGTGTGTCGAGGTACATAACATTTACGATTTTTGCTTTGAGCCAACAGCTTGAAGACACAGTGACTGTGAGTGACCGGCACCAAAACACTCATTTATTAACATTCATAATAACATTAAACACGCAGCGGTACTGTGATTCTGTCTCTCGCACAGAAACAGCACACACCCACTCGCTTCCTGGAGGCCGGGCTCAGACCGCGGACTCGCCTGGCGCCTGTGGCGGCCTCCAGGAGCCTCTCTCACCGCTGCAGGAGCTCAGCCCGAGCCGCTAAGCTAGACGCTAACGTTAAGACGCCCCAGTTTCGCAACATTACAAAGTTTAACGACGCGACAACATGTTTCAACACATCAGTTAATTTCATTACACCCTCGCCCTTTTATGCGAAATTAAAAGTTTAAGTAACATAAATTCACTTCGTAACAAATAACACAAATGTTTGGTTGTTTAGCTGCTAAGCTAGCCGGCTAGCGATAGCTGCTGCTGCTAGGCTAACTGGTCCCTATCAGCAGTGATTTAACACCTCCCAAATCCGAGCTGCAGGGCTTTACCCCCGGGTTAAAACGAGCTAACCCGGGCCAGGCAGCCAATATGAATCTCTGAATATTTAATGTAAAATAAAAGGATTTAAAGAATAGCAGACAGCCCGGAACAGGGGGGTGTTTTGCTGTAAAACAGACTGTTAACGCTCCTGTACCTTCCGCCTTCAGCACGGCCGCCATCTTCTTTTTCTGACGTCATTACGTAGCTACGTGGGAGGCGGGTTCTGTCGCCTGTAGATGTCATTGGTTGTTGTGCTCACGTGGTCTGATGGTTATCAGCGCTCCGACACTTCGACTCTTTCAACTTGTTTAAAATAATAAATACATAAAGCAAAAACTGTAAAAATTACACAGCAAAGTGCTGCTCAGGTCTGTGAAGCCTTTTTAAATATTCAGCCTGTTTGTTGAATAATAATAATAACAGCTTTGAGACATCAGACATCTTCTCCTTCATCACAAAGACACTTTGTGATGAAGGAGAAGATGTCTGATGTCTTTTATCAGACGTTCTTCTCGTCGTCCTGCTGAACCCACGCTGACGTCAGAGACATGACACAGAGATCGGAGGCGTTTAGAGAAAAATATCTGTGGTTTATTTTGTATAAAAGTGGAGCATGTCGTCCAGCAGGTGGCTCCACCTCTCAGACCGCTTCACCTGTGCAAAGACTAAACCAACAGCAGCTCAGTCTCTGCAGACCAGCTCCAGTGGAAACGTTGGCTGGAAGCTGGAGAGCCGGAGTTTGACTTCTGCTCCTCTTCATCACATCTCATTCTGAGTTTCTTCATTTATTTACATCAAAGCAAAAACTCTAAAATCAACTCTGCATCGCATCCTTTCACACACACATCTTCCATGTTAGTGTCCGTCGTGTTCATTTTCTCTTTAGTTTGTTTTTCAGTGTTACGAACTGGACGAACTTCATGGATCAGGACAAACTGACATGTTTCATCCCACACTTCCTGTGTATATTTCACATTAAAAGCCCACCAGTGAAAGGCAGGCTGGGAGACCTTTAATGTGAAGTATTTACAGGAAGTGGCAGCAGCTTAACGTCAGTGAGGTCGAGGTGGGTGAAACAGGTGGAAACGTTGTAGATCTGTTGGTCTTCGCTGGTTGAGACTATTTAAATATCAGAGTCTGTGAAGACGTCGACCTAAAAACCGATGATCGATAAAATGATGAGAGTTCACAGAATCTGTAGTTCATGAAACCAAAGCTGATCTCAGGTCAGAGAAACGTCAGCTTCAGTCAAACGCCAGCGACAAACCAGCAGAAAACACAAAGAGTTAAGACTTTGTCTGACAAGCAATCAATAACCAATATCTGATCAGCTTCATCAACAGTGAAGGAGGAACAAAAAACATGTGATCTGCTGCAGACAGAAGAACATCGCTCAGATTTAAACTCCACAGGAACGAGAGTGTGTGTGTGAGTGTGTGTGTGTGTGTGTGAGTGTGTGAGTGTGTGTGTGTGTGTGAGTGTGTGTGTGAGTGTGTGTGTGTGTGTGGTAGGCGGGGTCTTGATGGCGTCGTGTCCCCTCCCATGCGACAGGCTCAGCTCCAGGGTCAAAGGTCATCACATGCCCTGCCTTATGCTCTGGATGATCTGGAAGATGGCTGCAACACACACACACACAAAGTTTCTCACGTTCTGCTTCAGGATTTGGATCAAACACAAAGTAGAGTAGAGAGACGACATGTCGGCCATGTTGTGGTGTAACAACAGTGTCGTTACAGCTGACAGCTTCTCCGCTGGACTTTGATACAAAGCATTAATTAAAATTCTATTTAAAGACCTGATATTGATCAAAAGGGGTTAAGGACTCTAAGGACCTTTAACAGGATCTTTATAAAGGACGTGTGTCACAGCAGATCTGCACCAACAGCTGAGACTCACCTGACCCACAAACCACGAAGACGAAGAGCGCGAGCAGCCACGGCCCCACCGGAGACTTCTCCTCGTTCACCGGCCGCTGAAACACACATGCAGCTCACATGTTACCGACAGAGACAGCAAGGAGCATTCTGGGTAAATAAGGACTCAGACATGGCCGCTCACGTCACAGCAGCAGAAAGACTCTTCACTCTGGGTTTAAGTTTTGACCTGAAGTCAAATTAAATGTTGTAAATCGTATTAATGCTGACCAACATGTGGCAGAACAGCTGTTCAGCAGGTGCTGTCAGCTGCTGTCTGTCTGTCTGTCAGCTGCTGTCTCTCTGTCTCTCTGTCCTGCCCACTGCAGCAGCCTCACAACACAGATATGAGAACGTGTGTGTCGTGTTGTAATATATATATATGTGTATATATATATATATATATATATATATATATATATATACACATATACATATTTACACTGTGGACGCAGAAACACATTAATGTGCATTTTTCCCGTCAACAGCCGCATTTGACTGTTTTCCATTTATCTATAATTCACATGAATATTTAAACACGCTTTTATCTGAATATGTCATAAACACCGTCTCACTTGGCAGCTTTAGCTCCAGCTGCAGCTAATGCTAACACAGCTAGCACAGCTAGCTGCTAGCTGCTGCTAAGCTACATTAGCTGCTGCTAAGCTACATTACATGCTGCATTGTGCCGCCGGCTTCAGTACCGATGTCTTCTGGACGTGTCCCCGCTGTGTGATGGTCTTGCTGTGCCGCTCGTTCGCCACTTTCATCCGCTGCACCGCCGACATGTTTCGGGTTTAACGACGGACCAGGACCAGGACCGGGAGCAGCACCGGGACCGGGACCGGGAGCAGAAGGTGTTGATGTCCCGCTGCAGGAGAAGCTCTGCCGGGCTTGTTTCGGTCTTATCGGGCAGGAAGCGTCCGAATCAAATGCTAACTGAGAGCTAGCTGCGAGCCGAACGAGCTAACCGTGAAGCGGCTGGCCTCGTCACGTGACAGGGGACACAGACAAAACGTCTCCCTGCTGCCCTCCAGTGGCGGGAGGACAAATTAAATTCTTTAACTTCAACAAAGAATGTGTTTCATGTATTTTGGATAAGATGCACTTATGTTGTTGATTAATGTTAATGTAACATTAAGGTTATTTTAAGGAATTAATTAGATGATAATTGATTATTAATTAGGGAATTGAGTGTGATTCAAATTTGCACAAGCAGGTGAAATGTCCTGCACAAGTACACACTGTGGACTAACAGGAAGTCTGAATTCACATTCAGTTAGTTTCCTCTGACACGAGCCGCAATAAAAAGTTATAAATGGTTTGAAAACACATTATAGAACAATCAGCTGATTTTCACTTGAAGAACTGAACAGTGATGATAAACATCGTGACAGCTGTTGTGTTACAGCTGTCGTTACACTCTGTAGGACGCTGAGCTCAGATCAGTTCAGCTCTGATCCATATTATATATATTAACTTTGATTCATGTGAAAATAAGGCAACAAGAGTTCATTTCATTTTATTGCAGTCAAACTGCAGTTGGTCAACACACACAGACAGTGTTCTGCTGGCTGTGTAGCCAGGGGTCAGGGGTCAGAGGTCAGAGGTCAGGGGGAGTGGGAGGGAGCCTCCCTGTCCTCTCTGTAACAGGTGAACGTTTCATTAGTAAAGTTCCAACATGAAGCTCCTGGAGGTCAGAGGTCATGCAGGGTCAGCTCAGGGGCATCTGCAGTGACATCACACAGTTCAAAAGATGCAGGCGGAGTCTAGTGGTTACCATGGCAACAAAACGTACCACTACACCGACAGTCTGAAAAACAGGGGTTACAATGAGAAGGGAAGCTGTCGCCGTGGTAACACACACTCTAACATCCCAACCCGCTGATGGAGCCGATGCGGTCCAGCTTCATCCCAAAGCATCCTCTCCCTCCGACCGTCGACTTCCTGCTCCGCCTCCTCATCTTGGACTGTCGCTGGAGGAAGACGAGGATGAAGCGCGGGACCGCCTCCTGGCTGCCAGCCAATCCCCTCGCAGCACCGTGACTCACAGCCAGTCCCCCAGATGAGGAGGAGGGGGCGGGGCGTCCAGCTGAGCCCTCTGTGATGTCATCAGACGTGGGCGGGGCCAAGATGAGAGAAGAGAGACGAGAGCCGAACAGAGAGTCTAAGACCTGAGGAGACAGAGATCCATGTCACAGTCTCAGTGTCTCTGAAGGAGAGAAGTTCATATTCAGCATATTCAGTTCATATATATTCTATATCATAACAGAGTTATCTCATAGCACTTGTTAATATAGAACAACTCTATATGTACAGACCCAACATTTCCACCAGGAGCAGCACTAGGAGACAGTGGCAAGGAAACACTGCCTTTAACAGGCAGAAACCTCGAGCAGAACCAGAACCAGAACCAGAACCAGACTCTGGGTGGGCGTCATCTGCCTCGACCGGTTGGGTAGAGAGAGAAAAAAAGAGAGCGGGGGGTAGAGTGAGAGCAGGATGAAAGAGAACACACAGTAGCACAGTACAATTCTACATACAGAAGATGCAAAGCAATGGCAGCTACAATGTTACTGAAGGTAAAATAATCAACCAACAGTATCAGCAGCACAACAACAGCTACACTAATAATAACAGTATCAGCAGCAGGCGGTCCGCATCCACTCGACCAGACCCGTGTACATCCAGATCCCGCAGATCCAGATTACACAACGAGAGAGAGAGAGAGAGAGAGAGACTTCAGTACTCTGGTTAAAGGAATATGGAGATGTACATTCCTAAAAGATCCAGATATGTCAGCTCAGTGCATCATGGGATGTCTCTCTGCAGGCTTGGCCTATAGCAGCATAGCTAAGGGGTGGCTCAGGGCTCACCTGAGTCAGCCCTGCTATAAGCTTTATCAAAGAGGAAAGTCTTAAGCCTACTCTTAAATGTGAGGAGTGTATCTGTCTCCTGAACACAGACTGGAAGCTGGTTCCACAGAAGAGGAGCTTGATAGCTGAAGGCTCTGGCTCCCATTCGACTTTTAGAGACTCTAGGAACCACAAGGAGCCCTACATTCTGGGAGCACAGTGCTCTGGAAATCTGTGCAAGCATCCACTTTTAGCAGAAGCAGAGCAAATCCAAGTGCAAGCAGGGGCTATTTAAGTGCCAGAGCAGGTTTTTGAGAGCGAGTATTACAAAATCTGAACATGAAATCAATAAATCATGCTGTCAAACTGAAAGAGCATGCTTTTGATTAAAGATAGGAATAAAGTTCCACAAAACCTGAAACTGAACCTGTACCTGCCTACCAGTAGTACCTATTACCGGCCTCATTCCTGTTAACCTGTGGATTCTCTGCTACATCTGTTCTGAACTTGCTACCTTTGATGGTAAGCATATGTATTATCATTTTCCATTATAATCACTGAACTGCCTGGTTGTCTGCATTTGGGTCAGTGACACACCCTTTGACAGGCGTGTATGTTTGTTGGAAAATTTTAAATATTGTTCCAAAAACAAATTGAAACAGAACATCATCTTTACACCAGTTAGAACACATTTATAGGTTTTCGCTTTGTAATTACTCCACCTATTCATTCCAGTTGGAGAAAATTTATTGGATGTCTTTTTTCAGTAGTAGAAAGCCACTCTAGATGTAAGCCATGCCAGTGAGCCAGTACCATACCAGGGCTGTGGAACTGGTGTACTGTGTACTGTAAAGAACAAATCAGGAACTACCTTCATAATTATGACTCACTAATAAGTAGCAATAATAAGGCCTGATAATATGTGTCCTTGGGCAAGACAGTGAACCACATATTCAGTTATTATATGACTGATATTATATATTACTGGATTTTTCTTCACAGGGGCAGCTGTAAGCTTTGTGCCAATCAAAGGTAGAGGAGATATAACATACCTTGTTATTTACCATTACATCACTGATCATGATGAGGAAGCTCAGCAGTAATAACTGCTGATGATAACTCTACGATGGTCAATTACAGCACACATTAAGGATACAGAGTTTCCTATCCATGAGGCTGTCTTATTGTAACGCACAGACAAACTCCGCAGACAGGGGGACATAAAAGCTGTTGGACTTGTTCCTCATCAAGTATTAGGTGACAACACAGAATGCTCGAGGAGCATTTGATAGCCTTGTTGTTTTCTTGATGATCTCATCCTTCTGGAAACCTGCATTAGCACCAACATGCTATTAGATTCAGTTCAATAGTTCAAAGAACTGATAATGCACAGAGTGAAATATCTTTTTCTAATCGAAGAGAGAAGAGATGTTGGAGAATCACCTCTTCTGAGAGACCCACAAATGGCAATAACACTGTATAATATTGATAATGGTCATTAAATTCTCACTATGTATGTAATCACTTAACACGGCAGGAATTAAGAACGGTTCTACTTCCTTCCATGTCAAACTACTTTGCTTTAGTTATTCCAAACAAACACTTTGTCATGCTCTGCCCAGGACGGCGCCGTAATCAGCGGGACCAGCTGCACCTGCGCCTCATTAGCCACCTCACAGGAAGACATAAGCCCGGCCCTGGCTCTGGTTTGGCGCCAGATCGT
>JAVQJF010031039.1:0-10324 GCA_036023855.1 Gadopsis marmoratus | reverse complement strand
TAAATTTAAAATAATGTTTAAAAATTCATCCTTCACCCTGATTCTTTCCTCTTCCTCTCTTTATCTTTTTTCTACTTCCCCTTTCTCTTGCATCTCTGTCTAAAATTTCAGACTAATCTCACTGATGCACCTGATGAAGATCCTTTTGATTAAGGTTAGTGTGGCTGTCTGTTTGGGGGG
This sequence comes from Gadopsis marmoratus, assembly GCA_036023855.1. Lineage (NCBI taxonomy): Eukaryota > Metazoa > Chordata > Actinopteri > Centrarchiformes > Percichthyidae > Gadopsis > Gadopsis marmoratus. The sequence goes on along the minus strand of JAVQJF010031039.1, from coordinate 10,144 downwards.
AGACTCACCATACACACCTGATTCTGTCTTCCAGTAAACCTCATATGACCAGTCACTCCACTCTCCCATGTAAAAAGCCTGATTAGGACTGGACCTCACTCTGGCAGCGTACTCCGTGCCAGGCAGGAATTCATGATCATCCACAGAATAATACATACTCTCGGTGTTAATTGCATGTGATGTCACCTGAAAGAAAAATAAATAGGGTGGGCATGAATTAATGTTTGTAAATGAGAAAAAAATCTACTCATTTGTTCGCAGATGATGTGACAGAACAGTTATTCAAGAAAAGTGCAAATAGATGGGTAGAGCAATAGTGAATTCAACAATTTGCAAAAAAAGGATTAAAAGCAAAGTGTAAAAAGAAATACTATAATGTTACTACAGAGATATTGATGATTACAATTTAGAACTTTACTTTTTTCTATTATCATTTTTAATTTTTTGACCATCCTCGGAGATGGGCTTTAAAGTGCATTTCCAACATGGTACAAATCCTGTTTTTCACAGCAAGTATTTTGACATGTCATCATAGCAGATGAATGTGTAACCAGTACCAGCTTTCTTTGCAATTAACTGTGCCAGATCCTGTGCTCTGCTATTTTGCCAGACCCCCAGGAGCATCAAAAAGGCCCCCATTACATTAGGTGTGATTTTTGAACATTTGATTATGAATGCAAGAAATTGCATTATTTCAACTATAGGGCCCAGTCCTGCATTATTAGGTGGTCCTGTGTCAAAATCTAGATTTAGGAGCAATTTAACAGTATTGCCATAAACTAGGAGCATGTCCAGTAGGGGCACGACAGCAAGCTTGAACCAATCAGCCATTCTTACTGGGACACTAGAGTAAACCTGTCCTTTTCTTGATGTGACAAGTCAAAAAAAGACCTATGGGTTAAATAAAGTCACAGTTTCACCCGCAGACTGTTGCCACACTGAGCTGACGGCCACAGCGGCCACTGATGAAGTCGTTGTGGTAGTTTTACATTTCAAAAGGTTGCCTTGGCAGCTCAGAGCAGTTGCTGTCATGAGTAGAAACCCAGCAAAAGGAAAAGCACTTTCTGAAATCTATGAAATTTTTGACAGCACTTTGGGTCAAACCCCCTGGCAATATGGCAAAGGTTCAACAGATCAAAGCAAAATGCACCAGTAATTATTAAAAGTTTTATTATTTTTGTATCCTTTATTAATTCAGTCATTTTTTTCAACTAAATCTTTTCATTAATCTTTAAATTACATTTCGCTATTTGTACATTTGCCCCTTAATACAATTTCCATGTTTTTGATTGAATCCATTAATCGATTATTGATTTACCAATAGATTTTAACTGCAAGTGTTTCTCTTATTCCCACCAACAGAGAGCACCCCATTCTTGCTTGTTTATTAGAGAATCTCACGTTATGTGCGTCTCCTCTTTTGTAGAAATGGAGTTGATACATCAAGATCAGAGCGGTGAATCTACTGTATTCCTCGTAGGTACTTGTCCAGGTGAAGTGGTGTTGACTTGAGTTGTGGCTAACTGTGAGGCAGCACGGCGCATTTGGTTTAACTGATGAGAGGTCATATTAAAGACAAACATTCACCAAAGGCAGGTTTATTTTTTTAAAAGGCAGATGTGTATTTTATCTGAATACATATGTTTTGTGTGTCTGGTTGTGAAAACAGAATACTATGTTCCTTACTGTTTCTCACAGGTGCATATTCTTCATCCAGCACCTTGCAGATATCTGACCCATTATTTTGGTTGTGACAAAGAGAGATTTCAAAGACATCTGTATCTCCAAAGATCTCACCAGACATTGGCTTGTATGTGTTGATGGAACAGGAGTAATCACCATTGTTGTTTGTCAGCATACACTTAAACTCCACTCTGCACAAAGCAGTAATGAAACACAATATCATCACCACATGTAAGGTCATCCATCATTAATTAATATATGCCAGTAAAAAAAAACAGGGCCTCACTTCTCAAACGTTTCTATGAAAGTGAGCTGGTAGGAGCTGCTGCTGTCTGAGATGTTTTCTGATGGTGCGATGCTCAGGGAGCAGTTGATGGTGAACAGGTAATCGCTCACACAGTGAAGATTGTGGTCCTCACCTAAAAAATTACACATGCAATGTTTTATTCGCAGTGTCGGGAGTCGCTTTGTAACCCTAACTCTAAAGTGACCTCTAACCTGACTTTCATTGTACTACTTATCATACCACTTTAATACGCAAAAGACTAATTAATGATTTAAACACAAGTAACAAACTATTATATGCGGTTAGGTTGTGAGCCCTCATTTAACATAAGGATCCATTTGGTTGGTGAATTATCATCTTTGTATTTGTAGGTTTTTCTTTAATTACATTGGTTTTTTTTTGTTCTGTTTGACTTCCCGCTGGAAGGCAACTACATACCATCCAGTCCAAGAATCATTACTGATGACTACATAACTTTTTTAACTGCAGGCTTTATAGATTATTGTAAAAAAAACAAACCCCAAAAACAATAATTATATTGTGAGTTGGACTGCTGAAGCTTCATATTAACATTTTAGGAGGGGATCACTTTGCAGTCAGTATGGACAGGAGGGACAATTACAGCGACCGGTAACGCTTTCAAATGCACATATGGGCATGTGAGTTTTAGGATAGACTTAAGAAAAATGTGAACCCGTCCTTTAATTGTAAAATGAAAAAAAAACAGCAACATTTATTAATGACACACCAGCATCTGAAACTGCATGTATATTGGTTTATTGTAAAATTAATATAAAAAGTTTTTATACTTCACAATAAGCCATCGACTCTGCAGATCTAGCTCTTAGTATACAAAACTAATTGAAAAAACAAAAAAAATTACTAACAGGTAGTAGGTGTTTCTATTTATAATAAAATAAGGAAAGCAAACTTTTCCCAGAAGGTCGAACGTCACATAGACTATAGCTGAGGTTCTCTTCAGTCAGTTAAATTGAAAAAAAAGCTCTGTGCCATTTAATTTATGTTGTATTATCTCTAGTTATCTCTAGTTTTTTAATCTCTTACATTTTACAGTTATTCATTTGCCTTTTGTCCCAAGCAATCTTGATGAGCATTCTTTTCTGTGGACAGAGGATTTTCTATCACATTTTTGAAAGCAGACAATACCGGGAGAGACTTAACCTGTGATAGGATATCCATGTAGACAGTCAATGTTGGTAGATATGAGCAGAAAAGCAATCGGCAGCATCAGCTTCAGCCTCGGTGGGGTGCACCAGTCCATCGCCTCAGCCCTAAGTGTTCGTGGTTAAGTGATGCTGCCCTGAAGCTCTCGTAAAAAGACTGAGAGCGAGGTTTCAGTCAGTCTTTTCACACTGATCACTATCACTCACATGTCACTGGTTGAGGAGGATGTGTCACTTTTAAGAGGCCAGTGAGAAGTGTGTGAAAGGGGTATGGTTTGAGCACTAAATGTGACGTCTTTTCATAAAACGTGGTGAAAGATTAGTACGTTTTTTGTTATCAGGCTCTATTTTATTTTCTTTATAAACCAATTAAGATGCAAAATCTGAAATGTTGTGAGTCTGTGAAGGTTTTACCTTTATCTTGAGATAATCCATAGTGAACTGAGGTGCATTTAAATGTATTATTCACTCATGGTAACCTTACTATATATGTGCAAAGCTGTTGTATTCATGTCATATCAGCACTGTGATGAGATTCATATTGATGAGCTGATAAGGCACCAAAGATACACACGCAATGGTGAAACTAAACTTGTCGCATAACATAAATTGCTACACACACGTCTCTCTCAAGGTCTACAAACTTTATAATCTATAAAATAGACCTAGTTCACATGAAGTGGAATACCACTAAACACACCCAATACTATGGATGTTAGTTATGCACCTGAATGTGATTTTGCAAATAGACATCGTATACCTTGTATTTAGACATGATTATATTGGAATGTCCTAAATATTACATTGTAAACTATTAGATTATAAATAATTTTTAGCAGAATTAAAGATATTCTTTCACTGGTATAGGGATGTGTAAAAGTGGCACTCTTTATTGACTGAACTGAAAAAAGTCATCTTTATTTAGAGATTTATTTATACATACTAAGATGACTCACACACAGAAATCCGGCCAGTGAATGTATTTTAGTTTAATACTTGCAGCTGTTGCACTGTGGTATGTTGAGAGCTAGACATACGTTAAAGCATTCAATTCATGCTTGGGATTTTAAGTGGAGTAACCTGAAATTGGAATATGCAAACTATTGTGCAACATACAAGAGAGTGTTGTGCAATATGTGTGGTGATTCTGTAAAAGATAGGAGCTGACAGTGTCTTCCTCTTACGTTTGTGATTTAGTCTGTAAACATACCAATTTACTCACAAGCAGGCTGTGTGTCTCTGTGTTAGGCTGTACATACTGCATGATGATAATTTGCAATAGATTAAGAGGAAGTCATCATTTGTTCAAGCTTTTTCAGTCTGATTAGGACAAAACATGATTTGTAATTAAATGCATTTGGCAAGACTGAATTTGTGGTCCAAACACTGTTCCCATGTACTTTGCATGTCAACTTCACAAGGCTTCATTCTTTTGTTATATAACTGGATTAGACTTAAAGAGCATTTGAACAGGAAACATGAAAATGGCATGTTACCACACATATAGTCACGTCAATGTGAAAACGGAGGTTTCAGTTTAATTTGGGTTTTTGCTTGTCTGCGCTAACGGACAGCTATTTTTATTTGTTGAAACCTAAATGACTTTCTGTCCCCCCATGTGAAGCACTGTGACCCTGCGTTGAAAACGTGGTTAAGATAAGCAATGAAGTCTTTATATTGTGCAAGACCAGAATCTCCAACTTGCACCAGTTCCGAGACATCAGATATGAGTACTTATTTCAGTTTTTTAGTACTTTGATAAAAATGTTTCCTTCTTTGTGATAAAGACTCTTAAGATATGGTTAGGGCTAGAGATGTAACTTGGCTAGAAAATTACATACAATCTCAAATCATACAGATCTGAGGGGATGATTGCAGCATAAGGTTTTTGGTTTGGTTTTTGGAAGAATCTACTACTGGTTAAAAATATATTATAGAAAATGTCAAAGAAAACCATTATAATATTAAAAATCATCAAGTAGACACTGAAGTACATACAGTACACTGCCATCTTTCTATTTCAAATAAGAAAGAAAAAATCACGGGCATGCAGACTTTGTATTAATATCATTTAATGTTTCACTGGTAGTGTTTACACAGCTGTCCTCAATATTTTACACGAGTCCTTTACATATCTGGCAAATATAAAAAAAAGACCATTAAATGAACTTGCACTAACATCAATGACTTTGCTCCTATATACCACTACGAATATACATATAATCAGTGGTAAAATAATACTGGACCTACATATAAAACAAGCCTGAAGTCTAATTATGGGTATAGTTTCAGGGATCTAGTTAAGCACTTGAGGCACACCAGCATGGGTCACTCACAGGCTAGTTTGCCATCAAAGGACGACAGGGTGATGCCAAAGGCTTGCAGGGCACACATGGGGAAACTGTAGTCCATGGAGAAAACGTCCTCCGCTACACGGCCGAACTGCATCACTATGTAATCCTCTGGAAAAGACATCAGCGGGGGGGGGGCACAATGAGAGGTGATGATAGATAATAAAAGAAGAGAGACAATAAGCCATTCACATCTTACCGTTGTCAGGATGGATGATCTGGAAGTTCTTGACGGAGGCCTGGGTGACTCGACCATGGAAGTTAAGCACGTATGACTGAGTCTGCTCGTTCCAGCTCGGGGATTTGTTCACCAGGGTGACTAGTTTGTCTGTGTTGCTATTCGCGTGGCGTACCAGTAGAGCATCAAGGTCCTGCAATGAGGTCAAATTTTAGTTCCTCTAATATGTTTCAGGTTTTATAAAGTGAGGATTATTTTTAAGACGTACACTTTTTGGACGAATGGACACTCTTTCATCGTTCTCCAGCATGCCGGGGATGATCACTGTCATTTTCCTGGGACCCTTAAATCCCAGCACATTTGTCTCCTGCAACATGATAGCCAATTGAGTTTCAGGTTATATCTCTTGATATACTGTGTTAAGTGGGATGTTGAGTGTATAGAGTAGGTGTAGACTCACATAGCAAATTGCTGCCAGCTCTTGCCGCACTGATTCACACTCTTTGATGAAAGGCTTTTTCTCAGGGTTTTCACCTCCATCATAGACTGTGAACTTTGTACCCAGAACATTGGACCTGAAACAAACAAGACAGGTACAAAATCTGAAATCATCTATCAGGTGAGAAATGAAAATGTCAGTGTTTGGCAGAATTAAGAAACAGCCTTGGGGTCCATTCACTTCCACGTCGAATCAAGAGGGAACTTAGAAAATACTAAATAAAAAAGGGGACATTTGGTTCCAGTTTATTTGGAGCAATTGTAGTTATAGCATTCCTTTTCTTTTCTTTATGTTTTTCCTCCCTATATTATAACTATGTATTGTCTTCAGCACGAAGTGTATCCCAAAATTCACTGCAACGTGAAAACTGTAGGGGCAATTTGATCAGGAACCCTGGTCACAAATGTAAGTTAAACTTGTGAATCCTCTGCTTTCAGTGTACAATTTTAACTACAGCAACATTTTCATTTAAAGGCCTGGTTTTACTTGTCATAAAGGGAAAAGCACAGGTGTTGCTAATAGCATTAACATTGGCTATGTTGCAGCACCCTTATCATTGAGGCAGCAGGCACAATACCAGAGCCCTGAGTCTGGGACACCTAAATGGAATGCAGCTTTTAATGACACCTGTGCATTTCCTGCTATGGCATGTGACAATGTCTGCCATGAAAAAGGTTTATTGGTTGTGACGGCTGTTTCATTTCAGTTGACCCCTTGCTCTTTGACACTTGTTGGAGACCAGATGGGTCAGTTGCAGCTGTGCTTTTCCAGCTATGACATTAATAAGTACTTTGGGTCCAGGTTTGAGAGCCACTTGTTTAGCATGATAACAATGCATCTTTAAATATTATCTAAAGGGTTACATAATCTCAGATAATCCACTAAAAAGAGGAGCCACAAAATCCTTCATCTGAAGGTTTGTAGATTATTTGAGAAAACATCAGTGTCACATATTGAGTCAGTATTCTGATAGTATTCTTTCACATGGTAGAAATAAAGGAGAAGTATACCGTAGTTTTCCTATGTAGCAGTTTGTGTCTCTGGACAGATTTGTTGGGTCAGTGGAGATGAGATAGTTGGAGGTTTTGCACTTCTTCCTTTTTCTGCCTGCCATTAGAAACACCTTGGTGATGGCACAATGAAAAACAAACAGACAATGAGGAGACAATGAGGAGAACTTAGATTGAAATATGACAGCTCAGGAGAACAGGATCATATTATTAGAAGTTAAATCAATGTGCAGAATGATGGGGTGCCAACCCTCTTGCCATCCTCCTTCTCCATGTGGAGGTAGTAAGTCGGGTAAATGCCCTTCTCCATGCCTCTCCTGTCCCTGGTGACCCTACACTGGATCGTCACATCTCTGGGGGCTGGACGCAACGCAAATTTCTCAAGATCCTCCACCGACATCGGAGATGTTGGCTGAAATGAGAAGGAGTGAGAATGATTTCACCACTAGTCATTATTATATGCTTTGCCAAATCAAAATAAGGTGCATAGTTACCTAATTTGCTTTTGAGAACATTCTAAACAGTTTGGGTTTTTTACTTGTCTCACCCTTTCATTAGATTCACTGCCTGAAGATGAACCGTCTCTGTAGTTGGAGTTAAGGGAAGCTAGACTCGGCGTAGTTTTCTCTGCTTTGTTTGTCTTTTTTTCCTTCATCTCCTTTTCCTGGATTTCCTCGTCTTTGCTCTCGTCACTTATTTGGCACCTGGCTGTGGATACAACACACGCAACATTACTCATTATTTACAATGACTTTACAGTATTGTTGATCACAAAATGCACTGGGCCAGATCACTGCTCACATGTGTCGAGTGGCTTTTTCCTCTTAGGCGATTGGGGGACAGGCCTCTGGGACACGTCCTCCTCCTCATCGTCACTTTCATCACGTTTATTCTTCCTTGGACTTGCCACCTCCACCACTGACTCTGCCTCCTGGGTTGAAGTCTCTAGTAAGTGCTTCTCTGCAAAAGAAGAGACATGAAATGTGTGTAGTGCTTTAACCAACAGCTGGATTCCTGTTGAAGCTTAACGCTGAGCACTTCCTCCTTGTACACAACATACATAGAATATTATGCAGAGTGCTGTATTGTTAATGATACAATGAACACTGATGTTACTTTTACGCTCTTGTTTGGTTGTCTTGTCTGTTTTCTGCGGGTCTTCAGGTTCTTTCACTTTGTCTTTCTTCTTGATTTTTTTCTCCTTTTTCTCCTTGTCTTTTTCCTTCTCGGTGTCCATTTCATCATTGTGTTCCGTCGCTGAAAAAGCAGTAAGTTGCTGATGAATTATTTATTAGAGCAAAGTGTTTGTTGGCTTTACAGCATGCATGAAAACACAGAACATGCACAAACACATGCAGAGCACCAGACCACTAAGAGCCCAAAATGTACGTGCAGACTTGCATGCGCGCACACAAATCAACACAGACGCCACATTGAAATACATTCACATTGGAATAAAATATTCTGCTTTGCGTATTCTTACATTTGGCTTTTTCTGTTTTGCCTTCCTTCTTCTTCATCTTTTTTCCCTCCGCCTGAGCATCACTCTCTGCTTCACACTTCACCTCAGGCTCTTTGTCAATCTCCAAGTTCATCTTCTTGGGAGTAACGTGATTCTTTGAAGGCATCTCATCTAACGTCATGCTTGCCGTCATGTTGCATTCACCCAATGTAATCTCATCCAGTGGGTTATCATGGGCATGTTCAACTTGATCTCCATTAACAAACAAACAAACAAAAACGCTTAACTAAGAAACTGAACATAATTGCAACATGCATTGGAAACAGAATTTGTATTAAAAAATAGACATCAGTTCTTTCGATTCATAAATTATTCTAATACTAACCACTCAGGGAAGTGTTGCTCAGGGATTGGCAGATCAACAAAGGTGTTTCATCAGACCGGGCAGCCTTGTGCTTCCGGTTCTTTTGGCGGGCATCCCGATTGGCTACCACCATTTGAGAATCAGCCCTCTTCTTCTGCTGCTTCTTCATCAAAAGGGTTCGCTGTGGGAGAATTGAGTATTAGACTTCATTCAAACGGTCAACTACAACTACAGAGACTTTCAATTTGTGATCATTTTTGGCTAGGTGGTAAGCTAAGAGTGAAGGTTTCACATTTGAAGGTCTTACAGCTATTTTAATGCATATGATGCTCCCCGACCACTTACATTAATTAAATCAAAAGTAAACACTACAGGAGCTATACATAAAAACCCTAGAAAAATACATGAAAACCCCCCAAAACTTAAAACCATTACTGCACAACATTACTGCACTGTACAACAAAATAGGAAATGTCGATTCTTAAACATCCGATTTGTCATCTAAAGATGTACTAGTTAACGATCTAATATCACACTATCATATTGATTTATTCTGTCTTACTGAAACCTGGCTGTGTCATGATGAATATGTTAGCCTAAATGAATCCACCTGCCCAGTCACATTAATGCTCACATTCCTCGAGGCACAGGCCGAGGAGGTGGAGTTGCTGCCATCTTTGACTCAAGTCTATTAATCAACCCTAAACCTAAACTAAATTATAACTCGTTCGAAAGTCTTCTTCTTAGTCTTTCGCATCCAACTTGTAAAACACTACAGTCCATTCTATTTGTTATAGTGTACTGCCTCCTGGACCGTATTCTGAATTTTTATCTGAATTCTCAGACTTTCTATAAGGTTTAGCACAGATAAAATAATTTGTACGTTGATAATGACAGCCTTAGTGCTGCGTTTATCTCATGAATAGATTTGATTGGCTTCTGTCAGTGTGTGCATGAACCCACTCACCGTTTTAACCACACCCTTGACCTTGTTCTTGTCTATTGCATTGAAATTGAACATTTAATAGTGTTTCCACAGAATCCTTTTTTTTTCGACCATTATTTAATAACTTTTGAATTCCTATTATTGGACTACACGCCATTAGACAAACATTCCTACACTAGAT